>PVJI01015077.1:0-42191 GCA_004026765.1 Micronycteris hirsuta | reverse complement strand
GCAGAAAGGAAGAAGGAGCTTATACCCTTTGCAACAGCATGGATGGAACTGGAGAGCATTATGCTAAGTGAAGTAAGCCAGGCAGTGAGGGACAAATACCATATGATCTCACCTTTAACTGGATCATAATCAACAAAAGCAGAAAGCAAGCAAAACATAACCAGAGACATTGAAATTAAGAACAGTCTAACAATAGCCATAGGGGAGAGGGGAGGGGACAATGGGGAGAAGGGTTTTCAGGAATCACTGTAGAGGACACATGGTCAGAACTAAGGGGGAGGAGGTAGCCCTGGCTGGCGTAGTTCATTGGATTGAACGCGGGCTGGGAACCAAGCGGTCCCAGTTCGATTCCCAGTCAGGGCACATGCCTGGGTTGCGGGCCAGGTCCCTGTGAGGCTCATGTGAGAGGCAACCACACATTACTGTTTCTCTCCCTCTCTTTCTCCCTCCCTCTCTCTAAAAATAAAAAAAAAAGAACTAAGGGGGAAGAGGGAGGCTCGGGGGAGGGAGGGTTGGAGGGGAAGGGAGGAGGGGAGGGGAGAGGATGCAAATAACTGTAATTGAACAACAATAAAGTAATTATTTAAAAAGTTCACAAAAAAACAAAAACACAGAGGTAGGAGGAGGGAGGAGGGTGTCGATGGGCCCCTGGGCAAGAAGAGGAGGACTGAGAGTAGCTCCGGGCTGCTTTGCCGTCCTGCAGCACACCACCGGAGGCAGGATAGGGCACTGCAGCGGGAGTGGGAAGGTTGCAAGGGTGGCAGATGTCCTGTGGGCGTGGTTCTCGCCCTGTGGACAGATTTCAGGTGGTGCCTGGTCGGGGGCTGGGCGTCCGCACACTGTATATTTCTTTTTCAGCACACCTCAGACATCGGCGGGGCTTCTCAGAAATACCTGGGGGTGAGAGAGCGTTACAGGAGAGTGAATTCTGGAAGGAGCAGTTGTAAAGGACATAGAGGCCGTCAGGATTGTGTGTTTCCTCCAAAACCCCGTTCATACCTGTAGGCTGTGGATTGAGAGATGTCTGAGTTACATGTGGTTTACAATGTTTGTAAGATAAAACATAGCAGACACTCAGGAGATTGTCACCTACTCTTGGTACGTAGGTCACACAGGAGTTTCTGCCTCAGGTCATCAGAATGAGATGCTGTTATATTTGTTGGCTGACTTGAGTTTTCTGTATCATTCCCTTTACCCTTTTCCAACAGTACTGATTTCTGTTTGTGATTCTGAGAAGCATAATTCTACCTCTGGCTCTAAGGTGGAGCACAGAACCTAGGCTAATCTCATCAGTGTATTCTCTTCACAGGTTATAACAATTAGTTAAGGTTTATATTTTAAGTATGCATTTTAAGATATCTAATTTAAGCCAGCCAAACAGAATAAATCTCATTTCTTTCCCTCAAAATGAGAACATTGGAACACTGATGCTGTTGTTGAAGAAATTAATGAGGACATGTGTTAGTCTTGGTGCAGTTGCAGCCATTTTGGAACCAGGAGGTTATCCAGGAAAAAAAAAAAAAAAGATATTGGATACACAATTGAGTAGCTTGATCAAGGTTTAACTGTGGTTACCCTCCCTCTAGTATACCTCTGGTATTTTTAATTACTTGGGTCAGTGAATCCTCCCTTGTACATAGTTTAACCACATTGAGTGAAGTTTTCTGCTACTTACTACTGAAAGTGTTCTCACCAGTAAAGGTGTAACATACATTCCATTCTTAGCACGTCAACATTAACACTTCCTTGGATAGACAGGGAAATTTTCATGATACCGTGGAACTGGGCAAAGTTGATAAAGGGTGACTGGAACTTCCCTCTGGAAGGGACCATGACTAGAGGGAACCCCATCAACCACTTTCATTTGTATTTTAGGCTTCTCCATTTCAGACTCTGGGCACCGAGGATGTAGAGAACATGCTTACTCATTTTGTTTTAAGTAATCCTGAGCATGGTATTATTTCTAAGTAAACATTTAATAGTATTGGTAACATTTAATTTAATGTTTAATTTTTTGTTAACAATAATAAGGTAAGTGGTCATGGACACCATGCCAATTTTCCTAGGAAAACAAAATAAGTAAAAGACGTTCTTTAGTGTAGGAAGCTCTTAGAATTAATAGCAGGGTCGGACAGTTCAGTTGCATCCAATAAATGTTTCTGAGGCTGGCTGAGTACCGGATCCTGAGAGAAATGCTGGAGACCCAAAACGGGGTCCCTGCCGTCAGAGTGCTTGCCGTTTAGCCCAAAGAAGGCAAGTGGGTTTTCCTGTCCCGGTGCTAACTTCAATAAACTGGTCACGGTCACCTGCAGGCTTGTGTTGAAAAAAGACTCAGCCTGTGTTTTGATTCCATCACAAAGGGCCACTGGAGCAAGCCTCGCCTGAATCTCATCCCACTTCTGTAACCCACGGACAGTGTCTGCCGTGAGCACAAGAATGGCAAGTGGTGGAATAATAGGCTCTTCTATCTGCTGCCCTGGCGAAGGGCACAGAATTTAGGCAGCAGTTCCAGGCTCTCATGCCTTTTACAAAGCCATTCCAATTATACAGGTCCAACTCTCAAATGTTAATGGTCCTATGTTCAAAGCCATAGTGCTCTGCCTATAAAAATATGCTTGCACCCAAGGCCTAAAGGTTCCAGGAAGGATTTCAAAGAAACCTGTGAAACAAACTACAGGAATATAAGGAAAATCTCCTAAAAACAAAACAAAACAGCAGTAGATGTGGTCTTTTTTTTTTTTTTTTTTTTGCATAGTTTTATAGGAAAGCTATTGGAATTTATGAGTAAGATAGTGTGTTCTCCAGTGACCTCTGAAAATGATGGGCCCGGGGAAGATAGGATAAATGCGGGCGAAGCCAACGCAGATTTTGTTGGGCCTCATAATTTTGCATACTATGGCTTTTGCAAGGCAGTTTGCTGAATCCAAATTTCCTAAAGAAGATCACTTTTTCTCTAGTGGGACGTGGCCCAAGAAAGCAGTTCAAAATGGTTAGTGCGGATCAAGAAAAGAAAGGGTATTTTAAGTATTCTCATGTCTCTAATTTAATTCCAAAATATGAGTCCTGCACCCCCAGCACAGTTAAATGCTTTCTGCAGCACGATGAAGGGGACTAGGAGGGAATTCAACCTGCCAGAGCCACACAGATTTATACCTCATAATAGCTACCAATGCGCTGCAGTAAAATTTTACGTTTCAGCTAAATTACTAATGACTTTCAGGCCTGTGCCAACAATTTTAGAGTAGGCTTATAAAGGGAGATGAGAGAATGTATGGTCTTAAGAGTGGTGTGTGTGTGTATGTGTCCCTGTGTGTGCACAGGCGTGTGTTTTTCATTTGGGATTACGGGACACGTGCTCATCATTTTTTGCCATCTTGATTAAATGTAATTAGGTTCTGGCAAGCCACCCTGCCCCTCTCTCTTGGACACTGGAGCTTTTTTGCTTTGTCACATGGGTTATCCGCAGGAGGTTAGTTTGTTGCCCTCATGCCTTTGCTCCAAGGGTGGCCGCGTTTTTTGACGTATGGGGCTTCAGAGTGATTTACAGATTAAGGCTCTGGCCTGTCCCGGGGCCAGCAGGGCTGCTGTTCTCTCTCGCTGACACATCTTGCTGCTTGGAACTGGTGGCTCTTTGCTTACCCTCTCATTATAGTTCTCAGCCCACATTTCCTTTTGGCAGAGAACACTTGGTTATTTTGACGATGTGCTGGGTTTGCCTCCTGCCTCTACCCCCTGCTGACTTGTGAAAATGACCACAGAAGGGGGAAGCAGGTGACAGAGGGGGCTGCTATGTTGTTGCCCCCCCACCCCCACCCCATTCCCACTCTGGGCCCCTGAAAATTTCTCCTTAAGCAGGAGAATTGCTTTAGAAGAAATCTGATGTTGATCTAGTCCACCCTGCCCCTAGTTCTCTGTCATTTTTTTAAACTGCAGGATTTTTTATTTTATTTTTAATTTATTATTATTTTTTAAATCCTCACCCAAGGATATTTTTTTATTGATGTAAGAGAGAGAGAGGCATCATTATGAAAAAGAAACATCAATTGGTTGCCTCCCACACGTGCCCTGACCAGGGATTGAACTCGCAACTTAGGTCTGTGCTCTGACTGGGAATTGAACCTGCAGGCTTTTGGAGTACAGGACAATGCTCCAACCAGCTGAACTACACAGCCAGGGCTGCAGGGTCTTTTAGAGATGCCAAGTACTCCTCTATAGAGAAGGGGGCCCTCGTCTTGTTCTGCTGCTGAGGACATTTGACCACTTCTTTTAGGATCTCAGGACCCTACAACTGTGGGTCCTTTTCACTGTGGCAATGTGTCTGTATGGGTGATATTTGCAAATATACAAAAGGTGAAAGTTAAAATAGAGCTAAACTGATCTGTCCTAAGAACAAAAGCCATCGTGCCTTCTGTAAGTAACAAAAAGCCACCAAACCCAGTGTCCATGCAAATGCATTTATCCCGTGATCCTTGCACTTTAGCTTTTACTCGCAATTGTCAACACATAATGCTATTTTGATTTTATTATTTCCTCTTTTTTATAACCCCCAAATTGTAGATTGGCTCACTAAAAGTCATTTCTTAGAGTTTTTTAGATGCTTATCCTTCGTGCTTAATATTTATTTGCTTGTTTTCCTGAGTCATGTTCACTTATTTGCATCTTTATACTTTTAAAACTAAGAATTTCACACCTGAAGTTATTTCCATGCAAAACTTTTCCACAGGAGAATACACGTGTCGGTGCATGTGAGAGCCCTATGGTACATGTGAGCCCCCCAGGACTGATTTCTAAAGCAGTTTGTGTGATTTGCCAGAGATGGGTTTGAAAGTTGCTAAAACCTGTTAACATCTGAATGTATTTAAATAATCATCATTCTTTTGATATTTTGAATTTTCTCAAAATACGTTTTTAAGACGGGTCCCGTATCCTCTCCAACTGTGCTCTCAAATTTTACAAATGAGGAAACTGAGGATTAGGCAGGGCAGGGTGCCTCCAAACCAGCTGGTTCATGGGCCCTGCCTGGGCAGGGGTCCATCCCTGGGCAAGGTCCGCATTCGGTCCACTCCACCGCCGTTGACCATGATTGCATCATACAGCTAGCACAACGGGTCTCAAAAATCATGGATGCAAAGAAGCTGATTTCGTTTAAATATCATTTAATTTTGAAAGGAGCCCAGAAGAAGAGGAGTCAGCTCCTCCCTTACACATCTCAGGCTAGTATTAAAGCTTTTACTTTTTCAAAACCATGGTCCACGCAGCCTATGTTCTCCTGCCTCCAGTGCGACCTTCCTAACTCCTTTTCCGTTCCTCCTGGGCCTGGAGGCGGCACAAGAATTGCTACATCTTTGACCAAGTTCGTGGGACCTGCTCAGTGGTGATCTTCCGCTGTGGAGCCGGGGCCCTCTCGTCAAGACTGGTGGGGCCGACTGACTGAGCTGTGGGCCTGCCCGTGAGTTTACTCAGCTGGTTTCGCTTGGCCAAGGGGCCTCTGAGACTTTCCTCAATGCTGCCACCTTCGCTGCTCGGGTTTCTTTGGAAACATCCACAGGCTTGGTGCAGAAGGTAAGACCGAGTGGACCAGGGTGTTTGGACGTCTTCCAAGGACTCCCAGCGAACACCAGCATAGGGAACGGCTGGCCCTTCACAGGACTGAAGTCTGCACTCAGCACTGAGGACGAGGCTCTGACCTCTCTGAATGTTAACCTCTCCCAAAAGGTAGCAAAGTGTGGCTTCTACTTTTCATGTCCATTTTCCGGGAGGAAGAAGCAATAGTGGTGGGCCTGTAACTCCTGGATGCTCATCAGAGTGACTCAGCAGCACCGGAAATTGGGGGCTATGCAGAGGTCACCCGGCCCCGCTTGGGTGAGGGTTCTTTCCATTATTTGGGTGCAGTGATGTCTGCGGGACCGGCATCCGTACAAATCCTCTTTCTTTTCCCCTGTTCTCTAATAGTACGACCTTCCTTTCCTGCGGTGTTATACCTGCAGCTCATTGTCACAGCTATTATTTTATCATTTCATTTTCACCATTTCAACACCCCTCCACCATGAAGTACGTAGAGGCATCACTGAGAACCCCAGATCCAGAGTCTACAATTAGGGCCAGTCGGAGAAGCACCTGATCCCAGGTCTCCTGCCCTTCCATGATCTTACACCGCCGTCCAAGGAACGGAGCCTGGGAGTGTCCAGCTCTGAGGCCTCTTTAGGTTTCATCTCTTGTCAATTGCTTTTTTTCACTAAAATAAAGTAAAATCAACTAAAATAGAGCAAACTATAATTTTTTAATCTTAAAAATCAGTCATAATTTTCAGATGAGGTATTCATTTCCTACAGCTGCTGCAACAAATTACTACAAACATGGTGGCTTGACATAACAGGAGTCTATTCTCTCCCAGCTCCAGAGGCCAGAAATGTGAATCAAGGTGTTGGCAGGATCAGGGTCCCTCTGAAGGCTCAAGGGGAGAATCCTTTCTTGCCTCTTCCAGCTTCAGTGCTCCCGGCTTCCCTTCGCTTATGGCTGCATGTCTGTCATAAGCTCCAACCTCCGCCTCCGTCATCACATGGCTTCTTCACTGCATGTCTGTGCCTGTTCTGCCTTCTCTTCTCCTAGACAGACTTGACATTGGATTTCGGGCCCACTCTAATCCACTACGGTTTCATCTTGAGATCCTTCTTTCCACCTGCAAAGGCTTCTTTCCTAATAATGTCATCTGTACAGGTTTTGTGAGTTAGGGTATGCACATGACACTTTGGGAGTCACCATTCAACTCACGACAAGTGATTAAGAAAAACGTTTTGTAGTGCTATGGCATGGCAGTGAAAAGTACCGAGTCAGTATAATCAGAAGCAGAAAATGGAATATGGGAAGATTAGGCAGTTCAGATCATACTGATGTCTTACGTGATAAAATTCCTCTCAAGGAAAGTAATCTGACCTTCTACAGTCTGTGCAGATAAAGATGAGGATGTGCAGGAAGTAAGGGAAGGGGGTGGCTGGGGGACAGACCAACATACCCAGGTACATGTGGCCCTGGAAGAGTTCAGGGTTCTGCTTCCACATTCCTGAGTGGCCAGAAGTATTCTTCACTCCTTGGGGTTTCTTGGATATTCTGTTCCAACAGAGAGGTCACTTCACAGAATTTTAGGTCTCAGGCCAACTGTACTCGTTCCAGAAATCCAAGAGAAAAAGCCTTCTCCCCTAAGGTTCTGATCAGTTGTCACAAGGGACCCATGAAGATAATGAAGACTCTCCCAAGTGACAGCTGCTGGAGAGGAAGACAGAATCGGCTTAAACAGATGAGACACACTGACTGGAACTTCAGCAAAACCAGAGGACAGGATCAATATTTTCAGGACCATCTTAACTGCAGTTCTGATGGCCGGCTCCTTCTCATCTCTTCCCAAGTCACCTCCTCCATGATGCCTGTCCCAAATGATCTTTCCAAAGGAAAAAATGGCCTCCTTTCCCATAGCTCCTTATTTGTTTCCTTTATGGCAATTACCACTACCTGGAGTAGTTTTTCTTCCCTTGTTTGGGATCTGTCCCGTCGGTGAGACTGTGAGCTCTGTCATGTCCATCACCCAATCCCTGGGGCCTTTGTAAGTGTCTGGCCCGCAGCACCTCATGAATAAATATCTGTGGGATAATGAACAGGTGAGCAAGTGCATGGAGGACCCTCCCTACCTGTTGGTGTGCCAAGACAGAGGCGGGAACTATCCTGGACAAAATCAAGATAACAACACGTGGTATGAAGGAGGTTGGTGAATTCGCTGATGTGGGAAGCAAAGAGTGACAGAAATTCTTCATCAGCCTCTTCCTTCTCACTACTACCAAAATCCCTGCTACGGTTTCCCATAAATAATAGTATAATATTAAAAGACTCTTGGAGAGTTTTAAATTTAAGAGAAATACCAGAAGCACAATAAATAAAACCAAAAGTAATTAATGGGTTATGAGTTAAAGCTACTGAAAATATTATATATATTCACGGGAGTCAAATTTCCTGTGAGGAATGATAATAGGAGAAAGAACAGACTTTGATGTCTTGCCAGAAGCCACCAGTATGGCGATCCTAGTTACTGTGATGTGGGCACCTGGCCTACAGATTTCAGAATTCTGTGTGGTTTCCCTCAACCAAATTTCTGAGGGAGCCAGCAGAAAGGGGTAGGGGTGGGAAATGTGTTATCTATAAAAGTAAACCACAAAAATAATTTCCAAGTGCCACTAAAGGCCTCAATTTAGGCTGTAAAAGCCAAGACATTGAGAATAAACTATTGTAACTTCTTGCAAGTGCGGTAACACACATGGCCAACAGCACGCTGGAGCGGGGTGGGGGGCGTGGAGTGTGTCAACATGGGTGGGGAGGGCCGGAGGCCGCCGGGTGGGGTGGGGGAGGGGGCTTCATGGGTTCTAAGATTTGCTCGGCACTGGTGGGCAATTCACTTCTGACTCTTAAAATTCATCTTGCTCAGTAATTTGGCATTTATTGTGATCTGCCCGCTGTGTTATTCAGAAACATCTGTGGGTGAAAGGGTACACACACCACTGAATAGCATATTCGGTGGCTTTGGTAAACTATGTCAAAATGACTTTCCCTTCTGAGCACAGCAAAAGCCGCTCACTTACTAATGGTTAGGAAGATGCATCTACTTTCGGGAAGACAGTGCTCCTAAAGCAAGGATTAGTCCCAAAAGCTGCACCCAGAGGTGAACGTCCCCCAGATTCAAAAGTGGTATATCTGAAGGGGTAGACTCATAATCAGATTGCTCGTTCCAATTAGGACAAGTTCAGCATTTCATTTTTTTTAAATCCTCTATTGTGCAAGGAAGGCAGCAGCCAAGTTTTTCCAACAAGCCAGTGCTTATAGAGGGCACATCAAGAATCGTCTGGAATGAGGGGGGGTCGGCCAGGAAAAGAAACAACTGAAAATGGGTTTGACAGAGAAATCACACTACCCCACATACCAGATTCCTTGGTAGGTGGCTTGAGGGTTGACTCTTTTTCGCCACCTTCCCACTCTGCCTGCCCGCCTCAGCCTGTGGGTCACAAGACGAGTACCACAGTTCCAGCATTATGTCGTCACCCAGCAATGCCCAGGGAGGCCCGGGGAAGAAGACATGCTCTTTGTTTGGCTTTCCTTTTAAAAGAAAGTAAACTGTTTTCATGCCTCCCGTAACCGACTTAACCCTTACATTTTATTGGCCAGTTTTACAACTTGTGCCCAGTCCCAAACCAATCACTGGCAAGGATAGAATTACCTTGACTGGGTTTACCCAGAGGTACCCCCCTGAGGATGAGCAGGACCCCAGCCTCCCCTGAAGTATATGGCTGCCTGGTTTTTTAAATTAAAATTGAGAGAGAATGTCCTCTGGGGAGGCAACCACCAGTGTTTGCCACACACAGGGAAAATATTTGGGAAGAGATTTAATCAAGAGTTCCTTTGTATCAGGGTCAGGTTTGGCCATATTTTTCTTCTTACGCTTTCTTATGTCCTTGCCCTAAATATTCTAAAAAGAAATCACATTCTGTGAGTGAGCCCAGCTATCTGCCTAGGCCAGGGATCTGTAGCACTTCCCGGTAAGGTAATTTAAGCTTTGCAAGCCACATAGGGTCTCTGCCACCACAGCCACAGCCTATGCTTCCCCCTTGCTCTCCTCCTCTTCCTCTAACCCTTTAAAAGTATAAAAATTTCTTAGCTTATGACCTGCACAAAAAAAGGCTTGGACTGCCTGGCTGAGAGCTTTACTCTGCAGTCTTCTGCTCTAGACAGAAGGTATAGAACAAGGGGAATGGAAACAACATATAAGGTCTAGCATTTTTTTTTAAGATTTTACTTATTTATTTTTAGAGACAGGGGAAGGGAAGGAGAAAGAGACAGAGAGAAACATCAGTGTGTGGTTGCCTCTCTGCGCCCCCTACTGGGGACCTGGCCTGCAACCCAGGCATGTGCCCTGACTGGGAATTGAACCAGCGACCCTTTGGTTTGCAGGCCGGTGCTCAATCTACTGAGCCACACCAGGCAGGGCAAAGGTCTAACATTTTGACATACTTGAATCAGCTCTGTGAGATTGCCTGGACCCAGTTATGTGAACTTGGAAAGAGGAAAGAGTGGAAGAAGGCACACACATCAGTAGTTTAGTTCGCTGCAGATGAGCAGAGGCCTTCATGGAGGAGGCAGAGTGGCGGTGGAAGAAAAAGGCAGATGCTGCATTGCGGTCAAGGGACGTTTGGCTCTGATGACTGTATGACCCACTGGTTTTTCTAGGTTGGGAGAGCCTGGGAAATATGGTGTATACATTAGCTTCGGAAATCTTGGATTTCACTCCCACACCTGCAAATTTTTGTTTTCTTGCTAACATTAAGTGTAGCAGAGACATTGAAATTCTCCATGATTGACTGAAGCATGTCCTAATCACACCTCTACCCCAATTTCACATTCAGCTTTCAGTTACTTCCTAATAAGGATGAATCATTTAGCTAATATTCTTTAGAATTATGTTTTGATATTTTCATTGGAAAAGAAACATGCAAAAAGCTTCTTAGTAGTGTATGAGACTACAAGTATTTATGATCTAAATCTAGCAGTTAAAGCTCAGGAATTAATATGTTAATTATTCCGGTGACACTGGTTAACAAAATTATACAGGCTTCAGGTTCACGATCCTGCAGCACTTCGTCTGTGAGCTGTATGGTGTGTTCACCACCCAAAGTCAGGTCTTCGTCCATCACCGTTCGTCCCCTATATCCCCTCCTCCACCTCCCTCCCCTGGCAATCACCACACTGCTGCCCATGCTCATGAGTTTTTTCTGTTTTTTTTTCTTTTTTGCTCAATCCCTCCACCCCACCGCAGTGACAGACCCCAGTGTCCCAGGCACACCCTCTGCTGCTGTACAGGTACTGACAGGACTTAAGCAACGGGGTAGATTGTGGGCAGAGGTGAAGTTTACACGTGAAGACCCCTTTGTGGTTTCAGGCCGTCACCTCTCTCTGTGCCACTCTTTTGTGGTGTGATGTCTTTGCTCTTCTGTATGCTCCATGTCACTCACCGTTCTGTAGGAAGCATGTTTGCTGGACTAACACCTATAGTTCTCATCGAGGAGGGCAAACCATTAGTCTTTCCATGACTACCACATACCTGTAGCCCTATAAGAATTCTCAATATTGTTTTCTTTTGCATGACTTCTAGCTTGAGTGTGTGTATGAAAGACAGTATACGTGAATGTGTATGCATGTGTGAGTATGTAAGTGTGTGTACAAATGTATGTGTGAGCATGTATGTATGTGCGGATGTATGTGTGTGGGTATCAGTCAGAATCAACAGAATATAGCCATCCTTAAACCACTGTGTCAAGGACTTCAGATAAAAAGAGCTGGAAGACTCTGAAATATGTTTGTAAAAGTTCAGGTTGTTATAGGTGCCTTTTTATAAGTTGAAGAAATAAAACTCTACTGGCAAAACATCATGTAATGTCTCCACTGGCTATGAGAGCAGAATTGTACTGTTTTTCCTTTATGCAACCAGAGGCCCAGTGTGGCGTAGCTCGAGAAGCGGGTCTGTGACAGCTATTCTGTGTCAGGCAGTGGGGACAGAAAGATGAACAGGACATGGCTCCTACTTAAGAGAGCTCAAGTCTCCTGGGGGCCACAGGTCCATGAGGGAGTAGCTAACACAATGGGATAAATGAAGCACATCAGCATAATCAAGGGATTAGGAGATCACAGAAACCATTCCTCGCCAGCCTAAGAACGAAGGCCATGTCTCTGAAACTTCCTCAAGAAGCGTCATGCCAGAGCTGTTTTATGGGGAAGTGGTAAATTTCCACGGACATTTAATCCTCCTTAGAGCCTTGCTCTTAATAACATAATTTGTAAGAATGCTCATGACCAAGTTTCTTTGTTGGCTGCAATGCGCTGCAGAGGCCGTCCTTTGTTCTTTCTTCCAATCTTGCTGCGTTTGCCCGGAAGGGCCACATAGTCTTTCGATATATGTGATATGATGGCACCACTTTTTAAATTTTTTTAATAATCAGCTTTGAATCCTTAGACTGAATAAGGTCATCTTCCTAATGCAATTCTTACTCTGTGATTAAGATTAAGAAAGTCGCTAAATGACTTGTCCAAGGCCACACAGTAAGTGGGTGGCCAAGCCAGCTTTAGAAATGAGAAATTCCTCTTTCCTGGTGGGGTATGTGACCAGACCACAAATGAATGGAAAAGCTAAGTGATATTTATGGCTGGTGCTGGTGGAAACCTCAGGAGGGCTGGGTGATCATTGAAAAGAGTAGATATTTCTCTGTGCTTATTTATACCTCCTGGGACTGAGCATTGGGGCGGCTATGGCACAGTGACCATCTGCTGGCTTTACTTTGGCAAAAAGCATTTTGTTGTTGTTGTTTTTTTTTTTAGTGTCACTAAACATCTCCATGGAAGCCATGTCATGAAGCACGGTAGTGTGTGCCATTTCCAGAGCGTCAGAAGTGTTTAGGTTATTTCCAGCTTGTTGTAGCAGCAGAGTCTGTGTGAGGAGGCCTGAACCGGTAACTCAGGAAGAGGCGGGGCTTGTGTTCCGCTCCGACACCGGTCCCTGCACAGATTACACGCCTTCCGGAGAGCCTCCGTTCCTTCTGCAAAAGGTAGGGGTGGGACTAGAAGTGTGCAATTTGAGTGTTAAAAATTCTTTGCTGTCTTTGATCGGATCTCCACCGATCACTGCTGGACAAGCTATAGCTCCCTGTAGTCCAGACACACCAATAAAACATGCTTGCATCAATGCTATAATGGTGATGTAGGGCGGCATTCCCTGCCTCCTCTTGGTTAGAAAGAGCTTGGGCCTTCTTGACTTTGGGCATGCGGTCTCGCTGTAACTCGTGCGTCATGTCCACGCTTCTCTCTGTGACTTTCACGTTGTGCTCTGAGCGGTGTGCACTGACTCAGGGCGTACAGTATAAGGAGAAGTTTAGTCACTGTGACTTTCCCAGAGGAATGCCTGTCCACTGGAATTAAAAAATAATGATCCCAAAACCCCCTCCCACATCAGGCAATAATGTAGAATAAAGTGGAAAACCTTTATATCTGTTATGCCGTTGTCAATACGTAGGTCAGAAATCATAGAGAAGCGGCACCCAGTAAGATAAAGTTGCTCTGCATCACAGGTGCAATAAAAAGCGGTGGAGGTCACTGACTTTGCAGTGTTCTTATTTCAAGGGAAGGGGTGAAGAAGGAGCTGGGAAAGGCAGGCACTGTGCTAACCTGCCTCCTTGATAACCCGTTGAATCCTTACAACCACCTGAGAGGGGGTACGTATTACCTCATTCAGTGCTTGAAACAAGACTGAAAGGCATGTAGTGTTATGTTCATTCAACAGAGAGGAGGCTGAGACCAGTCACCCAGGATCACACGGTTACTAGGTAATGAAGAAAACATTCAAACTTGGGGTCCGTCTGACTTCAAAGCTCCATCTCCTTCGGGTGCTTGCCTCACCTCGAGTCCTGGCTCAGCCACTTTGGAAGATTGGTTCACAGGAGTTAAAGTCCAGATTCAGTTAATTAAGCCCATTTTCTCCCTCCTGTTTAGAAGCCAACCCTTTCTGCTGCTTTTTCTGTCAAGGCTCAGTGTCCCTCAGATTGTTGGGCTGTGAAAGGACCACCCCTGATATGTTGACAAGAAATAAGCTTCTAATCTGCAACACTTCTTTATATGGCTTGTCAGCTCAGAGCTCCCACGAAAGAAGTATTTCACAACGGGCTGGTCACCTTGTCACATTCCGAGCCCAGTTCTGGCTTTCGGGCTGTGATGCTCAGAGACCCTTAGGGTGGCGACTTGCTTGCTCTTTATCATAATGCTGCCCCTACTTATTGGTACGTAATGCCCTCCCCCTGTTTTCTCTCTACTTCAAAGAATCCCTAGAGTCCTGTCTCATTTTGCTCTGAGTTACAATAGACCATAAATCACAAGATGCAGCCATTCCTCGTTCTAGCTCGCCCTCAGGCACACACACAGACAACATGGACAGCAAACTTGCCCATTTTAGGGACTGTGCCACTGGGCCAACTATGAAAAGAATTTTTCATTTGGTTTCTGTCCAGAGACTGTTTTGTGAAATTGGGGTGAATTTTGTCTCTCAGCTTGAGTGGAAGGCCACCGCTTTTGTCCTTCCCTTCTGTCCCGCAGAGGGCTGCGCTTCCCCTGGGAGCGAGCTCTCCAGTGTGTGCCTGCAAAAGATTCAGCTGGTCTGCAGGGGTGGGGAGCCTTCTCATCAGAATTTATTACTGTTCAACGCCTGTGTAAAGGCTCTCATTTAACACTGGCCTTTGTATTTCCGTCCATGAAAATTGTTCACACCATGACCAATCTGATACACTGTCAGTGTTCTTCATGGAATATCCCAAACGAGACCACAGTGCACCAGCTCCTCGGTGGGAGGAAAAGGGGAAGATACTGGGACAGTGTAACAACTAAAGTTGGCTTTAACACAGCGATTTCCAACCTGTCTCATCTCTTGGCGCACATAAACTAATTACTAAAAGTCTGGATCACCAAAAATATGTTCTATTTTTTGCCAGTCTGACCAAAAAAATAGGTATAATTTTGATTTGTCCGCACTGGATGGCCATTGCTGTGTTGGCCATTGTCATTTTTTAATTGGACAATCTAAGGGAAAGGAGGTTGGTGCCCCTGACTGAATAGTCAGGTATCGCATGCTTTTAAAATCCTGTCAGTGCACTGGTTGAAAATTGCTGCTTTAACTAAACTTTGTGGCATTTTCCAAGCAGGTCATACCTTCCTTAGGCTCCATTTTAACAGTTAAAAGGATACCCCGTGCATAGATGCTCCCACACTGTGGGGATTGTTACAAATAACCAAATTTTCAATTAGATCCAAGGAAAAGAGTGGGTCTAAAATGGACAGTCTTCCTCTCCACAGAAAACCTACCACCTGCCAATTACAAGACCCAATCTAATATATTTGTATTTTTCTTTCATTTAGCAAAGATCTTTCTTAGCACTTGTCACAGCTGTACTCTGAGAGGATTGCATGCACTTGCACTCCCTTTGCAGTCTGATTTAAAACATCGCAGTGTGCATGAAACACACACACACATATCTCACAATTACAGTTGATAGAATTCAAATCAGCTCCAAATAGAAAAAGAAAGAAAGCAGGAAGAAAAAAAGTTCTTAAGATTGGATAATAAATCTACAGAAGAACTGATTGTACGTTAGTCTTTAATTTTTTTATTATGTCTTATTGATTATGCTATTAAAATTGTCCTGACTTTTCCCCATCTGCCCACCTCCACCCAGCACCCACCACTCTCTCAGGCAATCCCCCCACCATCATTTATGTCCATGGGTCATGTGTATATGTTCTTTGGCAGTTCCATTTCCTATACTGTATGTTACATCCCCATGGCCATTCTGTACCTACCTCTTTCTGCTTCTTAATCCCCTCACTTCTTCACCCACTCCCTTACACCTACCTCCCATCTGGCAACCATTAAAACACTCTCTGTATCCATGGTTCTCTGTTCCTGTTTGCTTAGTTTGTTTTTTAGATTCAATTGTGACAGATATGTATTTTTGCCATTTTATTGCTCATAGTTTTGATCTTCTCTTTTTCTTAAATAGATCCCTTTAACATTTCTTATAATAATGGTTTGGTGATGATGAACTCCTTTAGTTTTTTCTTGTCGGGGGAATTCTTTGTCTGCCCTTCCATTCTAAATGATACCTTTGATGAATAGAGCAGTCTTGGCTGTAGGTCTCTGCAAAGATATCTCTGCAAAGATTATCTTTGAATAATTCTTGCCAGTCCCTTCTAGCCTGCAAAGTTTCTTTTGAGAAATCAGCTGACAGCCTTATGGGAACTCCTGTAAGTAACTAACTGCTTTTCTCTTACTACTTTTAAGATTCTCTTTTTATCTTTAACCTTTGGCATTTTAATTATGATGTGTCTCGGAGTGGGCTTCTTTGCATCCATCTTGTTTGGGACTCTCTGTGCTTCCTGAACTTGCATGTCTATTTCCTTCACCAAAATAGGGAAGCTTTCTTTCACTATTTTTTCAAATCTATTTCTAATTTCTTGCTCTTTCTCTTCTCCTTCTGGAACCTTTATGATGTGAATGTTGGACCTCTTGAATTTGTCCCAGAAGCTCCTTATATTATCCTCATTTTGGGGGGATTCTTTTTTCTTCTTCTTGTTCTAATTGGTTGTTTTTTTCTTCCTTATATTCCAAATCATTGATTTGATTCTTGGATTCATCCACTGTACTGTTGTTTCCCTGTAAATTGTTTTTTATTTCAATTAGTGTATCCTTCATTTCTTACTGGGTCTTTTTTATGCTGTTGAGGTCCTCAGTAAGTTCCTTGAGCATCATTATAACCAATGTTTTGATCTCTGCCTCCTATAGATTGCTTATCTCCCTTTTGTTTAGTTCTTTTTCTGTAGTTTTGATCTTTCATTTGGGCCATATTTCTTTGTTTCCTCATTTGGGCAGCCTCCTTGTATTTGTTTCTATGTATCAGGTAGAGCTGCTTTGACTCTGTGTCTTGGTAGTATGGCCTAATATAGTACATGTTTTGTAGGGTCCAGTGGCACAGCCTCCCTTATAACCCAAGCTGGGTACTCAGCCCTTCATGCAGGCCAGTCAGCTGCAAGGACTGGCTGTGACCACTTACCACAAACCTGCCCTCTCTGTGGAGGATCAGCTGTGCAGGGGCAGTGAGATGGTGCTCTGACATGGTCTGTAGCTGTCCACTGGGTGCACTGACCCTGGGTTTTCCTGAGTGGTGCAGGCCAAGATCAACCCCCACCTGTGTTCTACTTGGGGCCACCCTGCCTGAGCTATAAAGCAATCTGAGATGGCTGCTACTCGTGCTGGGCTTAGAGATTCCCAGGTGAAGCCAAGCTATGAATCTAAGCTGGCTGCTGCTAGTGCCAGGCCTGGGGCTCACTGAGGCCAGTTGTTGCTTTGAGAGGATTTAGGAAGTTGTGCAGTGTGGGCCAAGACCAGTCATTCATATAGAAAAGCAGCTTGGGTTGACCCATATGTTGGGCAGGGCAGAGTCTCTGGGGATCTCCAAGGCAGGTCAAACAGTGTTAACCAGATTGATGGAGTTTCATATATAGCACCAGCTTGCCAGCTCTGTGGCTCTGTTGGGAGAGGGTTTAGAAAAGGGACTATGGTCCCTGCTTCCCTCAAGGTCAGACACTTCAGTTTCTCCCAGTATGCCACTGATGCCTTTCCAGCTGCTACCCCAGTGCTAGAGCTCAGAGGGAGTGAGTCTGAGTAGGTGAGTCTGTGTGTGGGTTCTTTAAGAGGAACTACTTCCTTTCACCAGATCAATCCCCACTGGTTTTTGCATCCAGAAGTTGTGGGGACTTCCTGGCACTGGAACCCTGGGCTGGGGTCCTAGTGTGGGACTGGGACTCCTCTCTCCTGAGGTATTCCTCCCGAATTTTTTTCTGCCACACATGGATGAGGGACCAGCCCATCCCAGTCTGCACCCTTCCTACCAGTCTGGATAGATGTGGTTTCTTTAATTCCATGCTTGTCAGACTTCCATTCAACTCGATTTCTGGTGGTTCTGAGTAATTGTTGTTATATATTTTAGTTGTATTTTATGTGGTTGTACGAAGAGGCAAGCCATGTTTGCCTATGCCGCCATCTTGACCAGAAGTCTCTTGCCATACATTAGTCTTGAAGCACAATTTCTATAAATTAGTGTTAAATGAACAAAAGCTTAATGGTTTGGATCTGCAATTGAGTCCTGTGTAGACTGACACTGGAATATATCATCAATTTCTGTAATTATGCTGTGGCCACACTTTGAATGCTAATAATAAAAGCTTGGGGGAAAAATGTGCATTTTGTAAATCACACACTAAAGGGCTTAATGTGAATGGGAACTGGAATGTGGGGGCGGGGAGAGCAGACATGCTATTTACTTTAGGTTTAGCAAATATTACCCTTAACTTGGAGAGTCTGAAAAATGTGCCCTTCTAGTCTGTAGCTTGTCCCCTGATTTCATGTTTATAAGCTCCTTTGGGGATCACATTTGTGTAGCCTCCCAGCACCCTAAAAGACCTTTCTTTCTAATATCCTCTGTTGCACTGGGAGTTGGTTAGTAATTTGAGTTACGTTCCTTCTGATAAAGGACTGTGGCAGCTTTTAGTGATTAACTTTGTAAAAACTTTCCCTGCCCTTCACCACCTCCAATCAGCTTGCTCTTACCCTTAAAAAAAACAACAACAACAACAAACAGTCTGAATTACCAGAACAGCAACGTTTCTCTCTGTAACAGCATTGGAGCTCCTTGCATCCAAGTGAATTCTACGTGTTGCACGGGGCCGGGGGCTGAGTCTTTTTTGACTTTTTTTTTTTAACCCAGTGCTTAGCACAGTGTCTGACACACAATAGCTTGAAATGAATGCAAGTTTTCCAGATTTTGCTCTGAAATGTCAAACTACTTTCTGGCACCATAATGAAGAGTGGTAACAAAATTTAAGATTACCTTCTAAGTATTAAGAACCCCCAACACTTGCTTACATAAAATGGGAAGGAGAAAATAATACCTCATCATTTTCATATGCTAGGGTTGCATGCTTTTTAAAATACCTATTTACTGATGACTTACTATTCTTTTTTTGTGAATTTTCTATCTTTGTCCCTCCTTTTCCTATTGAGTTGTCTGCTTTTTTGATTTGTAAGAATTCTTACTACATTAAGAATTTTAAACTGTTTACAGCATGAAATATTTCAAGTATATTTTCCACTTTGTATATAGTGTTGTCTTTTCTACTTGCCTATCACACACTTGCTCACTCTCAACAGATTGGGTGATAACTTGTAAAGTGTTTCTTGTTTCATGGAAAATGGTCAATGTGGCTGCCCCTTAGACTCTAAGAGTTAATAGGCTCTAATCCCACTCGCACTGGTAAGTCAACGATTATAAAACCATCTAACTCAAAATCTCAAAGTGAAATTTGCATTATTTTTCCATCCTTAATATGTTTTGCCATATGCCTTACATTCACAAATATGCTTTCTTTAAATATGTCTCAATGGAGGTAATACTCATAAATTACAGCTTATTAACTTTTTTCCTGGTATTATCAACCAGTTTACAAAAACAAATCTACCTTGATTTCACGAGGCAAATTTCTCCATGTTCAATGTTTTAAGGGCCTCTTTAATTTAGTTACTGCCAGAAACTCTATGGCCTCTATAATGAAAATACATTTCTCCTAGTCCAGCATCCCAGCTTAGCTGCCATGACAAATGTCTCTGGTGTCTGGAACTACCTGACAACCCCCTGAATGTTATTACTTCGACCCTCTTAGTGTTAGGAGTCCTGAACGTCAAATATTGTTAATGATTCTGCCAAAGCCTCATTCACAGAATTCTAGGCAGAGAAAGATGCTTCCCTCTGGGTTATCTCAAATGGAGAGAACAATGTCTATGTCTAATATTTATCACTGCAATCTATAATTGTTAGCATCGGCGTACAGGTTAATTCTGTGGAACATTGCATCATTCCTACTGATCATAAATCCAGCATTCTTCCTGTCTAATAAGGCTTTTTATCTTCAACTTCGATATAATATTTTTACATTCTCAAAATTGTTGTTCGTTAATCTTACATATAGAATCAAAAGGTACATCAAAATTGAAAGGACAAGAAGGTGTGGCATGCTGGCTTTTTCTCTATACTTAATCCTACAAGACACAAAGTATTTACTGTGTTCTCAAATTCTCTTTTAGGAACCATATCTTTATTATATTTGTAAGAGAAAGAACACATTTTTCTAAATCAAATTGAATCTGGAATAATATCTTTCTCCTAGGGTCAGAAGAAAATCTACTCTCATATATTTTAGTGGGTCCCTCAGAAGTATCTTGGTGGGCAAACTAAGATATTACACCATCTGGAGACATGGAAAGGCTCTTGTTTTCCGAATGGACCAGAACTAACTGTATCCGTGCTCCTCACCCATGGCTGGCACAGTTCATAAAAGCCAAGGTCAGTCCCTGAGATTCATAAGCTGAACATTTAAGGATGAGTCTTGACAGGCCCAGCAAGGCCTAGGGACGTGGTGTCCCTTCATGAGAATAGCACAAGATGAAAGTGATATTTATTTAAAAAAAAAGAATAGGGCGAGAGGGAAGTTTTTGTAGATGGGTGGCCTCTGAGGAGGGGCCTTTCCTGATGAGAGCTGATGTTGAGAAAGAGCTGGCCTTGAGCAGTTTCCCAGCAGCCAGAACAGGACGTGCAAAATCCCTCAGAGAGGGCGAGGGTGGCCTGTGTCAGGAGAAGGCCAGTGAGGCTGGAGCTCAGGGAAGAAGAGGGAGCGTGGCCCGGGGCGGGGGGTGGGGTGGGGGGAGGCGGTGAATGGTGGGCAGAGCCATAGAAAGGAGTTTGAATTTCATTCTAAGCGCCTGGGAAGACACTGGAAGATTTGGAGAAAGAAATACGATCTAATTTATGTTTTCAAACGCCACTTCTAGACCATATTTTCCTGAATTTAAAAACATGAATCTATAAATATATTTGCTAAAGGATGATCATTGTGACATTGTTAGTGATAGCCAAAAAAGAAATGGACACAGTTTAAGTGCTTACCAATAATAGATTGTATGATACGGAATTGTAACCCATCCACACCATAGAACACAAGGTGCCCAACAACCAAGCAAGGTTGTGTGTCCTGATCTGGGAAGGGGTTGACTAGGTACATAGAAGAGAACAAGCAAGTTGCAGCCCAATATGTATAGCATAATTTTATTTTGCAAAATATATATATACTTGAATCATTAAATAAACTCAGAAAAAAATGGGGGAAATTATCATGGTTATCTCTGGATCTTGCATTATTTACAAGTAATGACACAAACTTGGCTCAAAGGAACAGAAATTCCACTCACATTTAAAGATATGTTATGATCTTTCCAAATATTTTGATTCCCATGTTCTCTTTGTTTTTGACCATCTAAAAGAAAAAAATAAGAGAAAAGCAAGGAAAGGAAAAAATGAAAGTCCCTTGCCATTAGAATTATTTTGAATCTATCCTGAAGTTAAGGTCTAGTTCTTGTCTAATTACCTAATTGCACAGGTAATTCCTTCAGAGTAAATTCAAGATTTATTAGAACATACCGTTCTGAAGCATTCATTATCAACTTTTGTTTTTGCCAGTCAGTGTCTCTCAAACTACTCTCTTACCTGAGGAACAAGCAGGTTTCTGGTGGGATTACTGCTTCTCTTTGTCTTATTTCATTTGCAAAATTAAGAAAAACATAACATTTTTCCCCAGTGCATGTTAACATGGTTAGGTTTGATAAAGATTTCCAGAAGACAGACAATTCCAGGAAGCACAGAGAGTCCCAAACAAATTAGACCTGAAGAGCACCACACCAGATGCATTATCATTAAAATGCCAAAGGTTAAAGATAAAGAGAGAATCTTAAAAGCAGCGAGAGAAAAGCAAAGTTACCTACAAAGGAGTGCCCATTAGACTATCAGCTGATTTCTCAAAAGAAACTTTGCAGGCAAGAGGGGACTGGTAAGAAGTATTCAAAGTGATGAAAAGCAAGGACCTGCAACCTAGATGACTCTCTCCAGCAAAGCTATCATTTAGAATGGAAGGGCAGATAAAGAGCTCCCCAGACAAGGTGAAGCTAAAGGAGTTCATCATCACCAAGCCATTATTACATGAAATGTTAAAGGGACTTAGTTATAAAAAAAGAAGATCAAAACTGTGAACATTAAAATGGCAACAAATTCACAACTATCAACAACTGAATCTAAAAAAACAAACTAAGCAAACAACTAGAACAGGAACAGAATCACAGAAATGGAGATCATTTGGAGGGTTATCACCTGGGAAGGGGAAGGGGAAGAATGGGTGAAAAGGTGCCGGGATTAAGTAGAATAATTGGTAGGAACAGAATAGACAAGGGGCTGTTAAGAATAGTATAGGAAATGAAGAAGCCAAAGAATTTATATGCATGCTCCAGGGACATGAACTAAGGGAGGGGATTGCTGGAGGGAAGGGGGATACTGGTGGAAGGAGGCAAAGGGGGAAAAATTGGGACAACTGTAATAGCATAATCACTACAATATATTTTTAAAAATCAACCTCCATATACCTCCCAGCTTATTCATTGTAGTGGGCATGTTTGGAGTTTTGACTGCTCAGTATCTTCCTAGTTTAGAAGAATCCTTCATCCTGGGAATCTTGGTGGGAGGTAGATTCCTTAACTCATTCCTCTGAGAAACAGACTCTGGAGCTGGTTTGATGAGTGCAAATGTCAGCAACTCTACTAACAAGCTGTGTGACCGACCCGAGGAGGCTGCTCTTCGTCAGCTTCCTCATCCACACACTGAAGGTAAAATAAGTCTTACCTCATACAATTAGTGTGGGGCTTCCCTGAGTTAATAATAAACTACCTGCCACACAGTATCTGGTGGGTAAGTGCTACACTAAAAAATAAATGTAGCTTAATATGCTGAGGAGTAGAGATGGTATGCCAGAGATAGGTTGAACTGAGGTGGCAGAGGGTACCTCAAATTCATTCTCACAGGAGCCATAGGTAACACACCTGGTTTGAATGATTATTTGATTCATTGCATTTCAGACTTTAAAATTTGATTTTAATTTTTATTAAATTTATACGTGCACATGGTTTAAATAATCCTATTGTTCTACATTTCATAATCAACGCACGGAATTCTGCCCACTTTGCTTCCTCATTTTCCACTCCCCAATGACAACCCCTTTCAACTCCTTTGTTAAGTTACATGCTCAGATCGTCATTTCTTGAAGTTTCAATTTGAAGTATTGCCACCATGAAAAATTAGGATTTAGCTCTTTTTTATTTTGCCAGCTCTTCTCCTCACCACAATTCTCACATCTTCCCACCCTCCAAATATAATTACACTTTTAGTTTAGATCAACATTGTATATTTACATTATTATCATCATGTAAATATTTTCAGAGCTGAGCAATTGTATATATTCCGCCACTTCCTTCCCCCTTCTCCTTTTCCTTGAAAAACTTTTTGTCCTAGAGTTAGTGAATGTCATACTATTTTTTTTTATTTGCTGGGTTTTTAATTTACTTACATTAATTTGTTTTCAAATTCTCCCCAACTTTTTAAACCTCCTGTTACTATGTTCAAACATTGCAATTCTATCAGCTTCCACTTTTGATCTGGTCTAATCTGAATAGGCTGGCTTGTTCCAACAGGGATTCACGCCAAGCTGGGATCCACCTTCACCTTCTCTTCAGTTTGACCTGTTTCCTGGATTTCTTACCTTCTTTCTATTCATTCTCATTGTTGGGGAGCCGCAGGAGTTTCATGAGTAGCTTCTTCACTTGTACCTTCCTGAGAAAATGTGCATGAAAAGAAATCTGAAATGCTATGTATCTGAAAATTTCTTTCCTGTACCTCACTACTAAAATCCACAGTTTATCAGTATATAGGATAATTTCTTTCATACTTTTGAAACATTGCTCCTTTCACTTCTCGCTTTCTGTGTTGTTTTGAAAAATGTTGCCTTTTTGAGTCCTGATCCTTTGTATGTGACCTGTTCCGTCCTTCCTTCCCAACCCTCAGCATGGGAGCTATTAGCACGTGTACTTACCCCCGGTATTCTAAAAGTACTTTGCTGTAAGTCTATTTTTGTCCACTTAGTGAGTATGCAAAGGCCTGTTTGAACTGGGAATCTGATGTTTTAAAATTCTGGAAAATTTTCTTAAATTATTTCTTTGATGATTTCTCCTTATTGATTTTCTCTGTTCTTTCTTTCTGTCCAGGCACTGCACCAGTGAACACATAGGTTCGTGTTCATATTTGGCTGTTGCAAATAGTGCTACAGTGAACTTGAGGGTGCAGATATTTATTCAAGGTAGTGTTTTGTTTTCTTTGGATAAATACCCAGAGTAGAATTGCTGGATCATATAGTCGTTCTATTTTTAAGATTTGAGGAACCCCCATACTGTTCTCCACAGTGGTTGTACCAATTTACATTCCTACCAAGAGTGCACAGGGGTTACCTTTTCTCCACATCCTCACCAACACCCATTTCTAGTCTTTTTATGATGGCCATTCTAACAGGTGTAAGGTGATAGCTCATTGTGGTTTTAATTTGCATTTATCTGATGATTAATGATGTTAAGCATCTTTTAATGTACCTGTTGGCCATCTGTATGCCTTCTTTGGAAAAATGTCTATTCAGATCTTTTGCCCATTTTTTAGCCTAATTGTCTTTTTTTTTTTTGCTAATGAGGTGCATTAATCCCTTCTATGTTTTGGGTACTAGCCCCTTATCAGGTATATGATTTGCAAATATTTCCTCCTATTCAGTCAGTTGCTTTTTCGTTTTGTTGATAGTTTCCTTTGCTGTGCAGAAGCTTTTTAGTTTTATGTAGTCCCATTTATTTATTTTTGCTTTTGCTTTCCAAAAATCATTGCCAATACCTATGTCTATGAGCTGACAACTTACGTTTTCTTCTAGGAGTTTTATGGTTTCATGCTTTCTATTTAAATCTTTAATCCATTTTGAGTTAATTTTTGCACATGGTATAACATGATATTTCTCTCTACATGTTTTTAATTTTTTTATTTGTCTTTAGTTTTCAAAAGTTTAATTATAAAATCTTGGCATGGATTTCTTTGGGTTTATGCTGCTTGGGGTTTGCTCGGCTCCTTGGTTCTGTAGATTTCTATCTTTTGGCAAACTGGGGGAGCTCTCAGTAATTTTTTCTTCCAGTATTCTTTCAGCTCCACTGTTCTGTTATTGTCCCATCTGTCCCTAAGGTTCTGTGCTTCCCCGCCGCCCACCCCAGTCTGTTTTCTCTCTGTTGGTCAGATTGGGTGAATTCATTGTTTTGTCCTCAAGTTTACTGATTTGACCTTCTGTTATCTTCACTCTACTATTTAGTCCATCCAGGGAGCTTTTTACTTTTATTATTGTATTTTTTTCTATTTATAATTTCTATTTGGTTCTTTTTTTGTAACTTCTTTGCTGAGACTTTTCTGTTTTTTAAAAATTTGTTTCAAGAGACTTTGTCATTGATTTTTAAGTATTTGCCTCATTGGTGCTTTAAAATCCTTGTCAAATAATTCCAACATGTGACATATCTCAAGGTTGCTGTCCATTGGTTGCCATTTGTCATTCATGTTGTGATCTTCCTGGTTCTTGGTGTGACATAGTTTTCTACTCTATCCTGGGCACTTTTATCTATTATGTTAGGAGACTCCGAGTCCCATTTAAATTGTTTATTTTAGCTGGCAGTCAACTGTTTAAGCTGAGCGTGTGGGTCTTACCCCACTTTCATGGGCTTTTATTCCACTGGAAATTTAATTTTCAGGGTCATTACAATGTTCTTTTGGTCTGATTGGTTTATCTGGTGCCACTGGGGCTTCCACTGTTCCCTGCTGGTGCTGCCCGAGGACAAAGAAGGGCTTTCTCCAGGCCTGGCCCCCGTGTGTCCATCAGTGGGTGAGAGTGTGGTAAGCCTTCCTACCAGCGCCTCTGAGCTACCTCAGTATCTCTAAGTAAAGGAAGAAAGATTTAGGCCTAGAGGGAAAAATAAGCTTCTTGGACTGGGCTGCTTTCTGTAGCTGGGTCCCTCTTACTAATTTTTCCCTCCTGCCTTGGTGTCTCTAGGTAGGGAAGAAGAATGTCAAGCGCAGTGGGAGAGGTGAAGCCTTCTCTTGGCTGCTTATTGTTGGCAAGGCTCCCAATAAATCCCCTTATTGGTTACGTTGGACATACCTGATATCCGAGGGAGTCTCGTCAGTCCAGGGGCTAATGAACCTACCTGAGTCACCTGCTGTTGCCAGGTCAAGTACTGGGAAATAATGATCTGGACAGCCTTCTTTTGTTGGGTGGGAGGATGTAAGATGTCCTCTTTCTGTGTTATTCCTCCAGTCCTGTGGTCCTAAAAAACAAGCTCGCCTTCTTCCTGCAGCCCCTCAGAGTCCTTTGGCTGTCTCTTGTGCCATTTCCAGGGTTTATAGTTGCACGTGGCATGGAGCAGTAGGGAAAACGGGTCTACACTGCCTAGTCCAGACCAGAAGTCAGCTGTACTCTTTGAAAGAGTATACTTTTTTCACTTTTGACTCCTTCTAGAACCTGCTTACATTATAAAGCTGCAAATGTATTCTTTTTCTAAACCACCCAAATAAACAGTTTGATGTCTCCGCGACATGTGTTTCTGTATGCATTGGGTTAGAATTCCTCAAAACATTCTGAGGGTTGCATAACTGACCTTTGAACCTACCTTAAACCTTCATAGAAATTTCCCCATTATTTTTACTTGCCTTCTTTGCTACATTTCCTTATCTTTCTTCTGTATATTTATTAGCCACACATTTCATTTTCATCCATCTTCCTGTTTCTACTTTACTACTCATGCTTTACAGTGTGTGCGGCTCCTCTCGATGATGTGGTTTCCGGGTGGACGCTAGTCCGCACTCAGCTCCTTGTTCCGGTAGCATTAGCATGCGCAGGGGCTACAAGCAAGGGCTGAAAGTGGGTGATAGAGTTGGGCAGAACGAAGGCTTCTTAATGATCTCAAATTTATTCTAGTAGCCCCAACAGTGTTTTTCTCACCAGAAAATTGGGGCTTGTTAGCTCATTGCAAAATTATCTCTATCTATTGCCTTACTGTGGACTTTTGACGATTTGGAAAAATAGGAAGTCATGATATAGAGAAGAAAGAATCTGGAAAACCACATAGAGAATGAAGAATATGGATTAATAGAAAACTCAATCAGATTAGAATATTAGGTAATATATCCTGGCAAAAAGAAAGTACGAGGGACGTGCCGCTATCCCTTGCCAGTCTTTCACAAACCACGAAATTAGACTATTAGCCTTTCTGCCCTTTTTGTCTTTGTTTGCCTTTTGGTTTTTTTTAATAGGTTCCTTTCCCCAGCCCTGGAAAGATATTATACCAATTTATATATGCTCTACACATTTTTTTGTCTTGAATTTCAAAAGGGTATTTGTAACTAATTGTTCTTTCGTGATCTGATCTGTTTAGTTTTGTTGCCAGACGTTGCTCTCCAAAGTAGATATTTCTCTAGAAAATGCTCAAAATAAAAAACAGTGTTCTAAGATTGAATGTGACCTTGCAAATATCAAGGATGTTTAGTGCCAACATGTACGGGGTATGGTACCAAATTGTTTTAAAATCTATTTAAATCATGCAATGTTTCCTTCATGGGAAGGATTGGTAGTTGATTTTGAAGTCACATTAAATAGGACGGAGTAAAGAGAACCCTTTGTAAGCCAAGTGCATGAATTCAATTCAACAAATGCCACCATCTTCAAATAACACTTATTGAGTCCATAAGTGTTCGAGGTCTGCACTCTGTTTATGAATAGAAAAAAAGACACACAGTCTAAAGAAGATGAGAGGTGTTCCTGTGCTTTTGTCATTTCAGTGATACGCATGGGAGGTGTAGATGAAACTTTATTGATAAAACACTTCTTCGTTCATTTACTTCATATGAGATTTTAGACCCGTCTGATCCTTTTCCTCCACAAGTCAGAGCGCAGCGAAGCTGCACTCCCCAGCGTGCACACAAACCGCCCCTCCCCGCGGGGCCTGTGCCCGGTTCCCAGGCGCACCGAGCAGGCTGTTTACAGCGAGCAGCCATTGGGAAGCAGAGCAGAGCCTCTGACTATATCTCCCAGAATGGCCCCAGTTGCCCCAAGCCTTGCCTGTGTTGCTCAGACAGTACACTCTTTATAAGCCCGGAGACGGAATTTCAATGAGGAACGCTGAGGTATGTTTTTCCAAAAGTGGCATCTGGCTCCAGGATTGGTTACGTGAATGGCCCAGCAGCTGGTTATACCTGTGGTTTCTGCTAATTAGCCTGAGGTCGTGCTGGCGGCCTCCCTGGGCTTTCAGAATACATCTAACCTTTCGTCATCATCACAACTCTAAAGATGGCCCAATGTGTGTGTGGTACAGTCCGGGGCCTTTGAACTTGGTGTGGATACCTGTCTTATTGTGGACAGAGTGGATATTTATTCCCTGGCCTACACTTATCCACTAATGATGGGTCAAGTCATTTGGATTTCAAATACAGTAATAATTAATCCGCAGGAAGTGTAGCCTAAGTACAGGTTTCCTTTCTTTTAGAACCGACCGTTTCTTCCCAAAGCGGGCAAATGTTTTCTTAAAAAATTAAAAATACTTCTCTGTCCATCTGTCTCTGTCATGCTTCTTTCTGTATTTATCTCTGTGGATGCAGAACTGCTCTGGATTCTGAGGGATGTATATGTTTGTGTATGGGTGAATGTATATTTATAAACAGGGTTTTACTATAAGGGGGAAAAAGATTCCTGGTAGACTGTGGCCGGAAGGGCCCACTTCCTGCAGTAAAGGCCTCGGGACCACACAGAGAATAGCTCTGTCCCGCCCTCCTCCTCATTTCTCTCCTCTGTTTAGGAGATGACCAATGCAAAAACTGTCTCTCAAGCAATGGGCACAATATATCCAAACTATAACCAAACCCTTTCTCTCTGTTGCTGGTGGCCTCTGTGCATCCCAGAGCTTGCTGCATAGCCAGTTACATACTGTCAGGAAGAAAGAGCGCAGAATCAGAAGTCTAAAGACGTGACTCTGCCTTTAGAGCTGCCTTTGGACAAAGGAGATGCCTGTGGACAAATCTCTTCAATTCCTTTGTTTCCCATGTTCCCAGAGTATATATAATGGTGATAAGTCATGTGTGCGCGCATCCTGTCTCACAGCGTCTGACTCTACTGTGGAACTTTCTCAAGTAGAAATCTGGGTAAAGAATTCAGAAAATGTAAATAACTTATGAAGTTTTATCTAGAAGAGATTTTAAATACTTAAAATTGAGGAGCCAACTGTGGTTAGAAGGCTATATCAGACTGTATCGAAATTGGATCCATTTTTACATCCAGAGGTCATAGAAAACTTGGCCTCCAATGTCATAACATTGTTGACTTAGCCAGATAGTCCCCAAATTCAATGAAAACACATGCATTTTATACTATCCCTTCCTCTCCCTTTTCTCTACCATCCTCGGTGGGAAGCCATATAAGTTGAAACTCCCTATCAAGAATAAAACACACACTCTCTCTCTCTCTCTCTCTCTCTCTCTCTCTGCCCCTTTTTGGGAAACCTTCTATCCCCTCTGACTTCTACTTTTTGCCCTGTTACATCGCTTTGAACATGCAAGCTGGCTGCCCCCACAGTCACTTCAGCTGTCGTCCTAAACAATCTTGAAGCAGGACTCAGCACTTTTTTGCGATGCACACTCCTCCATCCCCACCCCCACCTCACAAAATGCATCCAAAGCATTAGTGAGCAATGTAGAATTTATCAAAGATATCATAGATTTCACAGGTGAGAATGTTTATATAGTCTCCCCTCCCCACCTATACACAATAAATAACCTAATCAGCCATAACTGGGCAATTTTTTCCCCCAATAAAATCTGTTTAACCTCTGGCCCAGGCAGTTCTCCCTTTCCACCCAAATGTCCGTTCTTGCTTCCCTACTTCTCCTCCTTCAAGAAGTCTGGGTACCAGCCTGAAGCTCTCTTCAGCCATGCTTATCAAGTTTCCTTCCCAGCACTTCAATTCCACTGTGTGCTGGAGCCTGCTGTAACTGGGCGCTTCTCTTCCCACCTCTGCCTTCAGCGACGCTCATTACGGTGGTAGCTGGAAACTGGCTGTGGTGGGAAACCAGGGGATTTGGCAAATGCCCTGCATCAAGACTTCCTCTCCCCTCCCCTCATTTCCCCCAGAGAGCCAGTTGTTAGACACCCACCAACACACAACTGGGTGGCCTGTGAAGCTTTTAATAACAGGTGCAGCCACAATCAAAAGGGACCTAGTCATTTTTGCCACCTAAGGGCGTCCAGCTGAACAGCAGCCCAGTTGTTTCAGCAAAGCAGGTGTCTCCTTGCAAACGAATGTTCCTCCCAGCTTCTAAGTGGCCAAATCCTTCTCCAGATCTTCGACAACTGCTAGGGGAAAATTTTTGTAATATACGTCCTTCAAAAAGCTAAAAGCTAAATAATGAAAGAAATTTAGCATCTTACTAAGATTTTTAAATAATGCTGTTTCTATTCTTTTTATAGGGGAGAGATTCATGCTTTGAGAAAATAGTGTCTTTTTAAATTAAATGGTGCTTTATATTTTTTGTAAGTTTTCGAATTAACTATAACCTATTGTCTTTATCAAGAGAACTACTGCATTCCAATAAAGATCATGAGTAAAAGGTCATCAGGAAACTTTGGCAAATTCAATTAAAATTCCAATTTTAGAAATATTAAAATGTGAAAAACATTGTGTTTCTTAGAGTTCAGGGAATAAAACATAATTCATTCGAAGCCCCCAAATGAAGGGAGGTGGGCGAATTGAGACAGACCATGAGATGGGAGGAAGCAGCTGAGAAGCCTGCCCTGCCGACACGGGACTTTCCGCCCGAGCTCTTGGTAGATCGCACTGTGCTGCTAGGAAAGAGTCAGACAAAAGCAATCTCTGACCCAATTATGCGAGGAAGCATACATAGACAACTTTTTTATAAGAGAGTCAGCATTACTAATTAGAGTAGAAGGAAAGGGGATTTGGTATAGGAAGCAACTCTGGTGTTCCAGAGTCAGGCATCCCAGGAAGCCAATTTAACTTAAAATTAAGAGAAGGGGGTGAAATAAGATCGACAAAGGAATTGAAAGTTGTACCAAACAGTTGGGACAGAATGAGACCAAATTAAATTGAGCTGCTTTTTAAGTCTTTGCTAAATATAACTTACCTTTAAAATATAGAAGTTTTAATATTATAGTTGGTAATTTTAATAGAGTCTGTTTTTTAAATTGAAAAAAAAAGAGGGGGGGGCCTGGCTGGTGTAGCTCAGTGGATTGAGTGCGGGCTGGGAACCAAAAGGTCCCAGTTCGATTCCCAGTCAGGGCACATGCCTGGGTTGCAGGCCAGGTCCCCAGTAAGGGCCATGTGAGAGGCAACCATACATTGCTGTTTCTCTCCCTCTCTGTCTCCCTCCCTTCCCCTCTCTCTAAAATAAATAAACAAAATCTTTAAAAAAAAAAAAAAGGTAGAAGTCCAGTGCTTCTCTCAGAGTATGCAGTTATGGTTGTGTGTCAGACTAGGGTAGTTCATGAGCAACAGAAATGTATTACTCACAGTCCTGGAGGCTGGCAAGTCCAAGATCAAGGCAATGACCTAGTCATGTTCTGGAGTGAGGCCCTTCTTCCTGCTTCACAGCTGGGGCCTTCGCACGGGTTTCTCACGTGAGGAATGTCTGCGGGGCATTTTTTATAGGGACATTACTCCCCATCCTGGCGGCTCCACCCTCGTAATGTAAATACCTCCCTGTGTCACCACTGGGAGTCAGGAGTGAAACATACGAACTTCGGAGGGTATAAACATTCAGACCGTAGCAGTGGGCACATCACTCCTTTTGGGTTTATCGAGTCAGTGCCGGTTTCATAATCAGGACATAAATGTTTGTCGCAAACATTACTTTTGTTTGCTTTCTATTTTCTTAATGATTAGTATCAACTTTTGGGTTAACAGCTTAGATTTCCTACTTTTTTCTCTTTAATTTACAAGCTTTGACAAACAGTTATTTAAAAATTGTATGAATTTAATTTGTCCTTAGTTTCTATATTTCTTCCATTAATTTTTTTAATCTCATGGAACACCTTCCTTATCCAGAGACCAGATAGATATTAACTTGTATTTTCTTGTTATTTCACAGTTTCACATATATAGTTAACTCTTTAGTACAAATGAAAAAAATTTTAGTGAAAGACTTGTAATAAAGCTCTAATTTTATTATTAATTTTTGATTAATCAGTTATATCTAAATTTTATTTCATTTCGCTCCATTGGTCTGTAATGTGGCCTTTGGGATATAACGTTCCTACACGCAACGGAATCTGTCTTTGTACTTTCTTATACTATTCGTTATATTGCACAGTCTTAGGTAGATACTTTTCATTATTGCACCTCTCTAAGTATTTCAACAATGAGAACTGCATGCAGCTCCCTATTACTCTTTATTTTCAGTTTATCTAGTTATTTTTATGCATTTATTATCAGGACTGAAACCTCAGCTCTTTCTAGAGAGATACATGTGACCCACACCCCCATAATGCATGTAGAGTACGTGTCAGTATGTTTTAGCATGCATTTTCTTGTATAATTATTTTCATTGAATATGCTGATTTGTCATAAGCTCCTTTTTTCTAACAGTCCTGGGAATGTCTGAAATATGAACAGCTATGATTTCTACAGAGTTACTGTAATACACTTTATATCAGAAAACAAGATTAATTCTGGCAACCAGTTAATGAATGTAGCTAATTCCATATTTTTGGACATATAACTTCTTAATTTATTAGTGTTCATGAACATAAAGTACTTGATTATGAACCATCTTTCTTTTTGGATGATGGGTGATTTCACCCTAATACCTGAGTAGGTCATTCTGCCTCCTCATTAGATTTCTGATTGCCAAGCAAGTGTTTTACAAAAGCGAACTTTTGGATGTGAAGCATTAAAAGATAATGACCTTTTTGTCCTGCTTTTTTTTTTAATCATATTTTCATAGTCAACAAACCTGGGATATAAACTAATAATCTTGAATTTCATTAAAGACCAGAAGAAGTAGCATAAAGGTATATAATTCTCTGCTGAAAATTGCTATTTCATACTGATTTTCTTCAAATTCTTAATTAGCCATTGTGATGGTGGGGCAGGGATAGGGAGACCTTGCTTCAAGCATCTCTAGCTTCCAGGCAGCAAGCATTTGCATTCCATGACATCCTTCCAAAGAGAACTGTAGTTTTTAAAGATTTTATTTATTTATTTTAGAGAGAGGGGAAGGGAGGGAGACAGAGAGGGAGAGAAACAGCAATGTATGGTTGCCTCTCACATGGCTCTCACTGGGGACCCAGCCCGCAACCCAGGCATGTGCCCTGACCGGGAATCGAACCAGGACCCTCTGGTTCCCAGCCCACGCTCAGTCCGCTGAGCTACACCAGCCAGGGCAGAACTGTAGTTTTTAATTTTGTAATTTTCTTTTTCAGTTATAGTTTATATTCAATATTATTTTATATTAATTCCCGGAGTACAGCATAGTGGTTAAACAATTGTATACTTTACAAAGTGGTCTCCCCAATATTTCCAGCGAAAATTATACTTTCTTTACTGCTTCCTTCTTGCCTAATTTTTTGTGCAAAGCTGAAGGAACTCACCCAAACTTCCTTTTGGATCTGTTCATTCTCAAGAGTGTTTTATTTCTTTTACGTATATCCAGTCCACCTCCTTGCCTAGCCATGGCGAACTTCCATGGAATTCAAAAGTTGTAAAATATCAATGGGACCAATATACTTCTTGAACAACTCAGTGACTGAAGCTTATGCAAGGGCTTGGGACCATCACCCGAAGCCAGAGGGGCCTTGGAGGTTCAGAAACCCTCCTGTCCCGTCAGCCCATGACCATTAACAACGAGAAGACTGAGGCATTCTCTCCCAACAGCTGGAGCTTCTGGGAGGTCTTTAACCATAGCCCTGAGCAAAGGGCATTGAGGTAATCCGGGATGGAGGTCACCAACGGATGGAAAACTGTGGTGGGATTCTCACTGGGGAGGACAGAGAAGAGGTTACAGCCTTTTTGCCAAAAGCTCTGTGGCTGGATTCAGTGCCCAAGCGATGATTTCCATGGCGAGTGTAGCCTGACATTGGTGGTATCTTGTCTTTGGGAGGAAAACAAGTCCTGATGCTGAGAATCACTCTTTCGTCTGGAGACCCCATCACAGTGTGCTCTCCAAGTCTGCCTTTCCAGAGTGGTGACGGGAAGTTTCTTACCTGGAATAATTATTTCAGGAGCAAAAACACCTTTATGAAGTTAAAGGAATGAGGAGACTTAATGCATTGAAATCTTCCTGGAGGTAGAATGTCCTGGATGCTTCTTTTTCAAAATTTGCAGGTTGCAAAAGGAGATCGGGAGCTTCTTATTCTAATTAAGAAAATATAACATAAAATAGAAGCAAATTTTTCTTCTTCTGCCCCTCCAACCTGCCCATTTTTCCTTGAGGTTTTAGCACTAGGTGAGGGCTCAACTCGGCGCAATAACCTGTGGCAGAAAGCCAGGACCGTGGACCAGGGACCTGATGCTGGCACTAACTCTTTGGGGTCTGCTTCCCCAAACAGGCAGGGAGGACAGAGGTGTCAAAGAACAAACACACCCAGCTGTGCCTGGCATTGTACAAATGCACACAATTCAAGTATTTACAGCATATGTAAATACTGATATACTTTCAGTATATCAGTGAGTTTTGTTCTGTGGTTTGCAAATATTTGTGATGCTGACTGTGATGAGGGGAGACATGTGAGTTACATATGAAACAAATGACCTCTTCTACTATCTCGGATATGAGTACAGGATGGCCTTGGCCACTGACAGCCGAGAAAGCAGGATAGAACATCCGTGTTCTAGCAATAGGCTAATGCTGCATCCAAGCCCTGGCCAGACAGCTGCAGCGGCTGTTGGTTTGCCTCGTTCCAGTCTCAGCTCTCTGCAGTCGTTCTTTCCAGAAGCTGTGGTCCTTTGGATGCGTGCTGACTGGCACTGACCTTCTTTAAGCAAAACGACTGGTTCCAATGTGCCCTTCTTATCAAATTTAAACTGTTTGTTGTGTTAAAAAGCTTTCCTAATTGCCCTCCCCCCAACTTGTCCCAAAGGTCTCCTTTACCACCAATGCCATTGTTTCTGTCCTCATTTCCTGAATCACTCTGCAGAGGTCTCCTGTCTAGCCCTCTGATGGCTTAGAGATCTAATTAAATCCAATAAACACGTATTAAGTACCCACTTTCCAGGCTCCATGCCAGGCTCTATCCCCTCATTTAGAGCCGAATGACATACTGTTTTTATTTATACATTTACTTTTTTAATGTTTCCTCTAGGCATGTCATCTAGTCCACCAGGAAGAAAGCCCGCTCCCTGAGGGTGTGAGCCTGGTCACACACCTCTTGGGGCAAGTGTGAGGGTAGGGGAGCCATGCGCACTTCATGCAGGCGTGCACACACACTACTTGGTTGATCCAGCCGCAGTCTGTCCAGATCAGTCTGCATGCTACATAATTCTCCAGCTCCCTAATCCTTCCTACCTCCCGAACTGTACAGAATTGAGAGCCTCCCACAGCTCCCCATCCCCCCCGCCACCACCCAGGAGAGCTGACATGTACGAATCCTATTACTTACACGTATCCTACTCTAAGCGTTTGGTGGTCAGCTCCTTCGAGGTGGAAGCTGCCACCCCTGCCATCTTTGTCAATTCCCACAGCTTCTTCTCTGCTATAGCAAAATTTCCATGTAGTATATTCTGTATAGTAGACTCCTCTGCCATAGCGAACTTTCCTTAACGGGGAATGGAGACCATGCACCTTTCCTGCCTCCCTCTAGTCTGTCTGCTCGTAGCTGGGGTGTGAGTGCTTGCTACTCCATTCTGCTTTGCCCATCTGCCCGAGGGGCACAGGGAGAACCCCAGTGCTTGTGTTCCTCTGACGAAGAAAGAGACATTTAGATGGAACTGCATAGTATTTGGTCAGGTGCCTGAAGCTGGTGTTTGGGGGTGGGGGGTGAAGCATGGGAATACTTTGTCCTTACATTTGGTCTTTTTGGTATACACTATACTACTTATACAGGCGATTCAGAGTTCAGTTCAATGGATATTTTTCAGGTGCACCAACTGAGAGTAGAAATAAGAGCCTAGGGCACTTCTCATGACATTAAAAATTCAACATTCGACAGCCAGCATAGCAAGACAGGGCCGTCACTCACTGAGGGGGTTTGGCTCCTGTTACAACTGTAAGGGAGACTTGAACACTTGGAAACTTTAGAAAATGGGCCATGCACTACGCACCCTTTCTCCATGCCAAATAAAACGATATGGAGCATTTTTTAAAATGATATCACTAACACATTTTTTCCTAACAAAAATGTGTTCTGGAAAAGTAGGGAAAACCAATATGTAGCTATCTTACAGAAAGGGATCACACAGTGCACACCCTCTGTGATTATATCCTTTTGTACTTTTTCATCCAATTTGTCATTAAATATTTTTCTATGCCAGTATGTTCAAAAGGGAGGTCTGCATTCCATGAGTTATTAATAAATACCACATATTTAAGGAAGAAAAGACTTTCACAAAGAGATAAATTTTAGCAATGTTGAGTTAAATAGTTTTCTGCTGTAGAATAGTTTTTAAAGTCTTTAATGAACTAATGTGCACTGTGGTGCTTAAGAATAAGGGACACAGTATAGAATTTCTCTAAATTATGCTACCGTGGGCATTATTTACACATTATGCATGTGTATATGTATGTATTATGTAATTTTTATAGAGCAAGTACTTTCTTTAATTTACCTTTTTCCAATTATAGTTTGCATTCAATTTTATTTTGTTTAGTTTCAGGTGTACAGCATAATGGTTGGACAATCAGATTCTTTACAAAGTGTTCCCCCGATATTTCCAGTACCCACCTGGCACCATACAGAGTTATTACAGTGTTACTGACTGTGTTCCCTGTGCTGTGCTTTCCATCCCCATGACTGTTCTGTAACTACCAACCTGTACTTCTCAGTCCCTCCATCTTTTTCACCCAGTGCCCCAACCTCACTCTCCTCTGACAACCGTCTGTCTGTTCCCTGTGTCTGTCTGTTTTGTTTAGAATAAGTGTTTTCTTAAACACACCCTGGGAATAAAGAAGTAAGATAGAAAAGTAGGACCAGACTTTGGACATCATTTACTAAAACATGTTGTAATGACGTCTGCATTGAGCTCGTTTCTTATGTATATGTGTATATATCAATACGAGGTTCTTTATTAGCAAGACAGAGATTTGATAATAGAACCGCTAATCTGGCATATCATCTGCTAAAATTCAACATAACTAAGGTTGTGTGCAACATAATTTAAGAAATGTGACGCTGCCTTGTCTCTGATGTTACACGTGATGATTTGGGACAGCACGTCCCTCCTTCATCCCGAGAGGCGAGCCGGTCTTCTGCACTTACCTGTGTGCTCGGAATATGGCAGCATCGTTCGCTCTATTGAAGACACTGTGTGATCCACATCAGTTAACCCATTCTTCCGATTTTACTTTTGGGTTTCATAAGAACACATTGGTCAGAAGGAAGCTGTGAATCAGTACTCTGTAAAATGTCAGTTTAGAATGTCTTATGAAGTTAAAGCAGACGTGCTCCTAATGGGGGAAAAGATAGCCGTGGTCTGAGTTCTAGCAAAGATTCTCCGCTGCGCACAGCGGTCCATTTTTGTCTTGGACTTTGTGTCCTGCCTGGGACTCTGCTCCCCCCGGGCAGCTTCTGCGTTTGCCTTCTCAGAAGCACGTTTGTCTCCTGCTCTCACAGTTGTAGATGCTGTGTGGTTTCCCATTGGCTCTGTGTTTAAATGAAAAATGGATATAGTTTCTCTCTCAAGTTAAGCTGTGCTTATCTTGAGCATTTTGCAAAAAAAAAAAATTGAAGACAAATCTGGAGCAAATGAGCTGCTTGGTGCTGCTGATAGAGTTTCTTTAAAAAGCAGAAATTTCAAAAAAAAAAAGAAGTAGAGTTTCAGAAACAGCTTATCCATCAATAGCTCCAGTGACACTTTGTGGTTACTTTGCACAAATACGTCCCCTTTCTCTCCCCACCCTATCTCCACACAAGAGAATTTACTTGCCAGGTTAGCTGTCTTCCTTTTGATTTTAGGACCTTCCCTTTCCTGTTCTGTTTATCACAGGTAGTGCTGGGAACCTCCTATAAACGTACATATCAGCAACGGTGATGCCCTTCGTGTTAGGGCCTTAAGGGAAAAACTAATGAAACTATGGTTTGGATTTTTTCTCAGCAGAATGTAAGGGTGGTTGATCCTTTAGACATAAACTGTGGTCTAAAACTATGAAACTATATTGATGAAACTATATTGGGCCAATGAATTTGGGGTATGCAATTGAAAAGCTACCATATAATATTCATGTGAAATAAATGCTGTGAGGGTTGGTTACATCTTCTAGATGGTGATTTTTAAAAAATACTGCCTTGTGTCCTCCTTACCTGCCTAGTTTACCCATTTAATGGTGTACGAGGGGAGAACCCATCCCCCAAAAAACCAGAATTATCTTCTGGAGGGTGGGCCCCTTGTAGTACAGGCTTGCCCCACTAGGTGAGTGGTCTAGGAACCCATCTGTATCACTGTACCACCTGGCATTGTTGTGAGAGGCTGCGTTCAGCTTCAGTGAATGTTCTTTTGAAGTCTCTTTCAATGTGTTTGCCCATTTCATGGTGGGTGATTTACGAGCACACCTGCCCACACCCTGCTGAGTGTTCAGCAGTTTTTGACCAAAAATGGCATGACCCCCCATGGGCCACCCTCTGTATTTACCCAGTATCATCCCCAGTGATTTTTTTTTGTTTTCCCAGATGAAAAATGTCCCCAAAGGGAAACATTTTGCCACTGTGAAAGAGGTGAAACAAAAAATGATAGAAGCACTAAAAAGCATCAAAATCAACAAATTCAAAAACTATTTTGAGCAGTGGGGGAAAAGTCTCGACAGGTGTATTGCATCAAATGGAGGGTACTTGGAAGGTGATTGAAGTTTAAACATATGAGAATAAATACACAAATTTTTATAAATAAATGCTGGGCTTTTGGGGCCCCACCTTATATAACGAACTCACAGTGATCCATTTTTTAAATCTTTACCCACCATTCAGGAAGCACTGGTATGTTGGATGCTGTGCTCTACAGAAAAGATAGTCCACAATGTGGATTTACCCAGAAGTTCATTATCTTTTACATAGAAATACACCTGACATATCATTAGCAGTAACGGACATATGTAAATTAGTAACCAGGTGCAAAGGATTATGCTGGGCATTAAGGGAGTCGTAGGATTGGAGCCCTGCTTTCTGAGAGCTGGGATGCAGCTACAGAAGCAGGACCAACTTGTAAAGAGGGAACTAGGCAAGTGTCACCTGAGTGGTCCAGTCAGGCATCAGCAAGGGAGCACCTGACCTGAGTTTGGAAGGGATGAGGGCAATATTTAAATAAGTGAAGAAAAGCAGCACATATCTTTAGTTAAGGACAACAAGGTGGAAATGATTATATTTGTAAGTTTGGAAAGGTCACTTTGGCTGGGACAACTGCCTTTTGCTGCAGTGACACTCTTAGTGTTTTCTTTTTTTAAATTAAAATTGTTGGGGTGACATTGGTTAATAAAAGTGTATGGGGTTCAAGTATAGAATTCCATGACACATCATCCATATATGGCATTGTGTTCCTACCACCCAAAGTCAAATTTTCTTCTGTCACCCTATGTTTGATGTTTTCAAACTGCCTTCCATTGTTCCAGGAGTTTTTAATTGTTTGGAGAATTCTTGATGAAAGTTGTGGACCGTTTTTCTTAGAAGGTTACTTGCGGGCACTGAATTTCCAAAGTTTCAGTGACCCCTCAAAGGCCATTGTGTTCACGTAATTCTTTTTTTGTTATTTAAAGATTTTATTTTTATTTATTTTTAGAGAGAGGGGAAGGGAAGAAGAAAGAGAGGGAGAGAAACAGCAATGTATGGTTGCCTCTCACATGGCCCTCACGGGGACCTGGCCCGCAACCCAGGTTTGTGCCCTGACTGGGAATCATCAAATAATTCTTAAATTTTCCTGGGCAGGACTATGGGCCAGATGCACTGTGTGTGTGTGTGTGTGTGTGTGTGTGTGTGTGATCTCATTTAAGTATCGTGACTTTCCAGTGAGGCAAACACCATTGCCATCCCTGTTTCACAGGAACTTAAGACTAAGATTGCCGGAAGTCACTCAACTACTGAGAGTGAGACCTGGGATCCAAATGTCTTGGGAAGCTGTCCCTTCCATGCATCCACTTTCCTTCCTTATGTGACTCGCCGACTTACTCTCTTAACCAACCTCAGGGCCAACCTGGGATGGCCTCCTTATCTGGTGGCTACCATTTGCTCTAAGATGACAAACGATACCATTTCCTTGGAGGTAGTTATTGGCCAAACGGCTCCATGGACCTGCCTGTTTACAGAAATCAGAGATGCGTTTGTGTTGGCACATGAGTGACAGTGTGTGAGAATTTAAGCTCCTCTTCCAGGCATTAAATGGAACAAGATTGGTCTTGTAACTTCAGTGATAAAGAACACAAGATATAGTATGAAAAGGAAGCGTTAGCATTTTTGTATAGAAGCGAAGGTCGAAGGCGCCAAGTTGGGAAGTCAGCTCTGGGCTGGGATCCAGTGGTCCAAAGTACCGTATCAGTGATTAGAATAGGTATCAGTTATGAGGATCCCCGGGGACAGGAACTTGTTGGAGAAGCTGCTATGGGGAAAAAGGAAGTCGTAGAGAAAAAAATACTTTCCGAGCTCCCTAACCTGTCACCGTCTGGGGCACGGGTGGGAAGCCCATGGGGGGAGGTTTTACTGCCCCTGCCAGCACCTCCACGGAGCCCTGCCCGCGTCGTGTTCTTCCATTTCTCCAAGAGGCAGCCGATTTGAGGCTGAAAATTACCATCACGGAAGTTCAGCCAAGGAGAAGTTGCATCCAAGTCACGCCAGCCCCACCCCGACAGGCCTGTGGGTGAGTCAGGCTTTCCGTGGGATTCAGGGAACCTTCTGTGAATCCAGAGAAAATCCCTCAGGAAGTCACGCCTAACCATAAAGACGGCTGGGCCAGCGTGAATCTATCACAGGAGAGGAAAAACACTATCTCCCCGGTGATGAATAAGGGGTCTGTTCCCTCACCACAGTGTCTCTGAAGTGCCACCCAGGGCCATTCCTCGGTGGTGAAGTGACCCACTTTCGGCAGGGCTGCAGGCTGGCTGGGAGCCCACCACTGCCCAGAGGACATGGGCCTTTCCTTCCTTCTCTGCAGTCACTCCCGTCAGCTCCTGCCCCGTGAAGGAATGGAAACCGCGCTGATGGGTCTCTGACGTGACGCAAATCCCCCATCTCTGCCTTCGCTAAGCACTCTGGCTTTCGCAACTAGGGGCACACACCTACGTAGGAATGCCCTGCTGATCTGGGGGATCAGCCAACATTTCAAACAAAAGTGACTTAAAAAAGAAAAAGAATTGGGAGTCACCAGAAGGAAATACTGTTCTTAGAACAGACAGGGGCAAGGAAGCCATTTTTGTGGTTTGCTAGTAATTGTTAAGCAAAAATTAAAAGTACATGGTAATTTGGAAAACACCGGGTCAAACAATACCTCATAGATTACTTCACTGCACAGTTTTTTCCTTTCTCTGACTTTTACATGTTCTTATGTGTTGTGACTGTCCAAGAAAGTAGTAAAATAGGCAATATTTCCCACATGTTCTTGCTCATGAAATACTTTTTTAGGTGAAACATCCACAATATTTATTTAAGTGCAAATGTCTGCAGGGTTCCGTGGTGTCACATAACAAAGCATTTGATGTTCATGATGAGAAGTCTGAATATATAGAAAAGATTCTGTTTTGTCCATAAAATAAGTTTTATGATGGTGAACCAAACTGCTAACAGTAACTCAGAATGATTTGTTTGAAGAGTAATAATAAGACAGGGCATTTGGGTATATAGTTGGTGAATATACCTATTGAATATGTAAATATACTATAAAGCATGAATAATCTGTGTAGAACTGACTCAAGAATTGTTTAAAATAACAGGGGAAAGCTAGATACACTCTACAATATACACTAAGTTAATGCTTATTTTTAAAAAGAGGCATGTCAGATCCATTGAGAATGAATGCATTATGCAAAAATATTAATACTGCAGATGACTGGTTATCTGTTTAGAAAAAAATTAGATTCTTACTGCTTCTAGATGTTAAAATAAATTCCAGATCAATAAGAGTGGGAATGTAAGCAAATAGAACCATGAAACCCACAAGAGAGTAGAAACAAATCTGTTTCTCTAATAATTGAGAAAGGAAATAAAAGCGTCATAAATAATAAAAAACAGATATGTTTGAATATCTAAAAATTAGAAGCCTTTGTGTGTAGAAAAGAGACCAAAAATCAAAAGATGATCGATGAATGAGAAGTGTTAGAAACTATTAAATCTCACTATACAAAACATGCAGTGGGAACAATACCCAGGCTCCAATAATTACACAGA
>PVJI01015076.1:0-42179 GCA_004026765.1 Micronycteris hirsuta | reverse complement strand
TCCCCCACACTACCTGCTCACTCCCATTCTGGTGGTTATTCGTGGGTCCTTCAGACCCCTCAGCATCCCACTGGGCATTTCTCAACACTAGTTCTTTTATATTCTTGGAAAACTACCTCCTCAGTCTGTGATTCTGGGAGAACAGTTTAGTCTCCTTCTGCTGAGATCCCCTGGCCCCTCCAGGCCACATAGTCCCGCCGTCATTAAGACAGTCCCAGCAAGGTCCAAGGTGGCCCACATCTGGCCCATAGGAAACGCTCCCCTTTGATCCACCACTAGAGGGCGCACAGTGACTCCCCAAACACCACCCCTGCATAGTTGTCTCCCGCCCCACCTCCCAACACACACCCACCCCACCGTCCTGCCCGCTGGCAGTTTCAACCACGGAATTGCTTGTAGATTGCCATTTTTAAAGTACACATCAGACACCATCTGCACGGGACAATTATCAAACTTCCCACTGGCAGAGGGCCATTAACAGAACATCAATCACACCCTCCTGAGACATCTTTAATCTCCAACTGCAACTACCGTATTTTGCCAAGTATAATGCACACTTTTTTTGCCCAAATTTTTGAGAGAAAAATAAGGATAAGCATTATACATGGGTATAATGATTACATATCATGGATATAAAAAACTGGTTCTAAATAATCTGCTTTGCGAGTTCTGGATGGATGGCCTAGCATCCACCTCACTCTGGGAAGTGGAGGGGGTTAGCACCCCTCATCTATGGGTCTCTACAGAGACAAAGACTGAACATGAACTGTTATTTGAAGACTCAGGTACATGAACTCTCAGCGGTGTTTTGTCATTACACTTGTGGAGAGAGGGAAAGGAAGGAGGGAGGGAAGGATGGAACCTGGAAAGGATTGCATTTTCTTGAGCATCTATTGTGTACCTGCAGTTATGTCAAGTCCTTTGAGATGTACATATTTTGGTGTTATTATCCTAGAACTTACAAGTGAGTTTACAATAGAAGCTCATGGAGACGACAAAACTTGCACGAATACACAGGTCAGAAGTGATAGTGTCCTGGGTCCAGCTGACTCTAAATGCACTGCTTTTTTTTAACCTGTATGTACTTTCATGAGTATATCCTGATCAATTACTGCTGTGTGTGGTAAATGAATTGCCTGTGTTTTTAAAATAAATAAAAGAAAGAATATTATTTGAATGTTTTTGAAACCGGGGGAAGGGAGACTCCTTTTAAAAAAGAAAAGCTGGATGAACCGTTGCTCACTTCTGTCCTGCTGCTGGAGGCCTTTGTCTCAGTCGTCTCTCTAAGGTGGTGTTCCTCCAAGACCATCTGCAACACAGGCACCTAGCACTTGTTACAGATGCAGATTCCAGAACTGAACCTTGTATTAGCTTCCTGTTGCTGTTGTAACAAAGTACTACAAGCTTAATGGCTTAAAATGACACAAATTTATTGTTTGATAGAGGTCCCCCCTCTAAAATGAGTAAGGCGGGGTGCACGCCTTCTGGATAGTCTAGGGCAGGATCTGTTTCTCGCCTTTTCCAGCTTTGAGAAGCTGCTGGCATTTGCTGGTCCGTGGCTGCCTCACTCAGACCTTGTGCTTCTGTCCTCACGTCTCTGATTCTGAAACTCCTGTGTCTGTCTTTCACTTATAAGCACCCTTGTGAGTACATTGCGCCCGTCCAGGCAGTTCAGAATAATCTTCTCATCTCAAGAGCTTCAACTTAATCACACCTGCAGAGTCTTTTTGCCATGTTAGGAAACATATTCACAGTTTTGGGGGGTTAGAATGCGAGCATCTCTGAGAGGCTGTTAGTTTGCCTACCATGAGGCCGTAAGAATTCCTGTTGAGATGTTTGATGTGGGGCCTGGGAAACTTCCACTTCACAAGCTTCCTTATCATCGTCACACCCAAGTTTGGGGCCATTGCCACGGATGAATGCGTGCCCTCTTTTTAAAGGCTGACAACCTAGGAGATCTAATATCTTCCTCAGTAATCTATTTTAAATCTAAGTGTGTTCCATCAGATTAACAATGAAAGGAATTTAAAGTATGCCCTTTGCCCTAACCCAGTGTGCTAATGTCAGATTATTTGGCAGCAGTTTTTAAACCTCTCCTTATTTCGTTTCCAACCCTCTAAGCAGCCCACCTTTTTTTCCTTACTTGGCCTTCCGATATTTATTTTATTTTCTCCTTACCAATACTTTTTATAATATGGGATACCCAAACAGCCAGCCACTGAACACAGGATTCCTTACTAAGATTTCACAACAGACTTTAATTATTTACAATATTGTGGTTAAGAGTGTCAACTTTATAGTCAAATAGCCTTGGTTCTGATGCCAGAAATGCCACTTAGTAGCCGTCTAACCCTGGGGAAGCCACCTGACCTCGCTGTGACTGAATTTTCTCACCTGTGAAACAAGATGCTAGTAGTCCCTATGTCTTCAGAGTTCCGTGAGGATTAAATAGTTATTGTATGGGCAGTGCTGAGACTGGCATCTACTGTATGCTGTGGACTCAATAAACGTTAGCTGTTGATATTCTCTTGAATAATAATGTTGTTCACCATATTTGCATCTGGTTGGGTATTACTGCTGCGCTTCAGGAGTTAGTATACTCTCCCAATTTCTGTCTTCAATAGTCATGGAGGGAGAATAAATAGCACAGGTAGCCTGTGATGGCTGCCAGGGCTACTTTGTTTTCTATGTCGACTTTATTCATGTTACAAGGTATGTGCTCGGCGGGAACGAATGAAGTGGCCCTAAAGACTTGGGAGAACAGGGCGTGGTCCTGTAGGGAAAAACTGTTTTGCTGAAAGGAGGAGGGGGATGGGTGAGAGGTTGGTCACTCTCAGTTGAAAGTCAGAGGTCAGAGTTATTTACATCCTGTCAGAGGGGACGGCAAGCGGGACCCTCAAGGACAGGGTTGTAACTGTCAGTGTCCTGGCAGGAAAGAGATGGCACATTCAAGCTGGGATCATTTTAGAAGCATTTAATAAAGAGATGTGGGAGAAGAAAATTTCCTCTACTTTTCTAGGTTCTTCTCTCTGATCTCATGTTTAGATCAACAAGAGGAAATAACCAAATTTCATTAGACGTGTACAAGCAAGAGCCCCACCTCCATGAGAGACTCAGAGACGGAAGGAATGAGGTGTATATGACATCCGGAGCTAAGGGTGAGGTGAGGCGCCTGGAGGCTGCCAAGGGGAGGAAGGGCATTGCAGCATGGTTAAGAAGAGCAGATATTCAGTAATTAGAAGTTTGTCCTGTCCTATAAGAGCTCATGAAAACGTTATTTCTGGTGATAACTCTTATTATGGGCAAGACCCCACATTTAAATTCTTTAAAGGAAAAGTAAATGTTCTTCCTAAGCCTGTAGGGTGTCAACTGCCAAAATAATCTACATGCCAAAGTAGTACATCTTGGGGAAGCCAGTTCCAAACCACTTTGGGGACAAAAGTGGCAAGGGGTGGGCTGTCCGTGGACCAGCGATAGCAGGGGTGCCATTACTGTCATTTGGTGGATTGGACATGGGGAGAGAGCCGAGAGAGCTGGCCACACACGTGCAAGGAGCCAGGGAGAGAATAGGGTGTGGTCTGCCCTGGGCCACTTCAGGGGAGGAAGTAGGCTAAGAACATTCTCCTCTGTCTGTTCTCCTGCTGGGGTTCTTTGTTGGCAAAACCCAGCTTGAAGCCAGTGGCATACTGCCCACAGGTCAGCCCCTTGGAGCTCAGAGGAGGGTGGAGATCGATTCTGGAGGGGCATACAAAAGATCTCCAGGACAAGGAGCACTCTCACTCCTTGAGAAAGGTGTTGCTGCCATAGAGAGATGGAAGAGGAGTGCCAGTCCATGGGATAAGGAGGGGATGGGGGCACTAGCCAGGCGGCACATTCCAGGTGGCCCAATGAATGGATTAGCACATGAGGAAGTGCAGAACCCTCCAAATCAGCCCCAGTGGGACAATTGACAGGACTTGTGTGAGCTTGCCGTGCTGCAGGGAGGGTCCCATTTGGTGTGGTGCCTTCCCTGGGGCAGGGCATGTCCTCAGGAGCACTGAGCTCTGTCACGGAGCCACAGATTGTATTTCATCATATTATGAAAAGAACTTGGCTGACAAGCAAGAGCGCTTAGAAATGAGAAGGTCTGGAACGCTCCACGGAGGGTGTTCCGTGGGTATCCAAGCAGAAGCGGGGGCCTGGGTACGACAGACACACCTGGGACAAGAGCGGCACTGCTTTAGTGCCGTATACTCAGATGTCTAGAATGCCTTGAGGAAAGAAACATTATTCTTAGGAGCTTAAAGATTCTAACTATGCAGACAGAAAACAAAAATAGCAAGGAAATAGGGGTGCGGGTGTGGGGAGGGGGCTGTGGGTAACATGGATTAAGAGGGTGAAGAAGTATAAACTCCCAGCTGTAAAATAAGTGAGTCCTGGAAGCATAATGTACAGCAGGATGACTGTGGTTAAAAATACTGAATTGCATATTTAAAAGTTGCTAAGAGAATGGATCTGAAAAGTTCTCATCATGAGAAAAATCATCCGTATGGTGACCAGTGTGAACGAGACTTAATGTGGTGGTCACTTTGCAATACATACAAAGTATTGAATCATTATGTTGTACACCTGCAGCTAATGTAATGTTTCCTGTCAGCTATATCTAAATTTTAAAAACGTAGCAAGAAAGAAAACGAAAGGAGCAAGGCCCCGGCCAGGTAGCTCAGTCGGTTAGTGCTGTCCTCACAGGCCAAGGTTGTGGCTCTGATCACCAGTCAGGGCACGTACAAGAAGCAACCAATGAGTGCATGAATAAACGGAAAAACAAATTGATAATCAATGTTTCTCTCACTCCCCCCCCCACCCTGTTTCCCTCACTCTCTACAATTAATTTAAAAAATTGAAAAAAAGAATGGAGCAGTTTGGGAATCTGGGTGGCCCACACAGCTGTTAGCAGCGCAAACCTGTAAGAGTCACGTCGAGGAGTCGAAGACTCAGCGCCAGGAAATACTCTCACCTTCACCTCCTGCCTCTTCTTCCTCCCATCGGCAACCAGAGCAGCGTTTAGACACTGTAACTCTGAATGCGTCACCCGTCTGCTTTGACCCTCTCAGTCAGTGACTTCCCTGGAGACCTGACTAAACCTGAACTCCTTGCTGTACCTGATGGTCCCACAGGGTCTCTCCCACACTCGCTTCTCCCTCCGTACCTCCTGCACACTCGCTGTTGCTCACTCTCTCACCCCAGGATTGGTCCCCCCTTTTCCCCAAGTGCCTGTTCTTAAGAGCTCCTGCCTGGACTGCTGTCCCGTGTCCTTCACTCGCCCCACAGCCCTGGAGCCTGTCCTGGCCACTCAGTCTAAAGTGGGTTGACCTCTATCTCTGCACCCTATTTGCTTCCTTCTTGGGACTTAAGTCAATGTGTAGGGTTGTTGTTGTTGTTTTGCTTGTTTATTTGCTTATTGTCTGCCTTTCTCAAAGAATATAAAGTCTGAGAAGTCAGGGTTGAGTTCTGTTTTGTTTTTCTTTGAATCTCTGGTCCCTGTGTCTGGCATGGATGGGTGAGTGGATGGATGGACGGACAGGCTGATGGATGGCCAAGTTTTCCAAAATTTAGTCTTTGTTTTCTATGCTTTTACTAGAAAACTGTGTTATACATACAATTTTGGGGGGTTTTGCTCTGCTATACACTGCTAAAATTTCTTGGCATTTCACAGCTGGAGAGAACCAAAAAAAAAAAACCACTTAGAGAGAAAGCAGCAAGTGATTGGACACGGAGAAGAGGCTACATTTATTCACTCCTGAACAACAATTCCAGAAATAACAGTTCTTACTTATTTTAAAAATTTAAGATTTGCTTCACAAAAACAAAAAAGATCAAAAGCCTAATTTCATCATGTGAGAGATTATAAACAACTGTGTGTGTCCTAGATGCATACAAATAACAAAAGAATTTGAGGCTTACAGAAATTCTGCCTAGTGCTTTTATATAAACAGAATTTTCCTCCTTTGAAAAGAAAAAGAAAAAAAATTCCAGGCAAATCTGGAAAATCTGTTTTTGTCTAAAACCTCTTAGAGCACTTTCTCAAGGATTTATGATGTCTGAGAAATTTTATACCTTGAGACACTGAAAGCCAAGATGGACAAAAATTCGAAGGAGTCGTTGGAAAGAATTCTACCTCCATATACCATTCATCTCCAAATGTGTTCTTTAATCTGGGTCTAGGAAAATATGCAAGGGAGAGAAGGCTTTTTTTTTTTTACTTGACTGTAGCAGTAATAGCAGGGCGCTCTTACAGAGGGAACAAGGCTGACGGCAAAGCCACAGAACTGGTCAGGGAATGGGAACAAGCGACACACTTTGGCAGGGGTGACACTGAAGGTGGCCTGGCAGGGAGAGTGTGCATTGCAGATGAGGTCATCCTGGGTTTGGATTCTTAAACATCTGAGTTCAAGCCCAGGCACAGCCTCTTACCTATTAGAAAGGTTTTTTCCCTTAGTTTCTCCGAGTCTCAGTTTTGTGATGTGTAAAATTGGAAGGATAGTCAGACATACTTTTAACACTGCTGTTGTGAAGGTTAAGTAAACAACCAGCGGCATGAAGTCCTTAGGACGGCGCGCCAGTCGGTGCCCCTCAGCACTCAGTGAGCGCTCAGGAGAGGCTAGCTGCAAGCATGGGTCCACTCTGTGGAGAAACAGAATCACGAGAGCCACATTTGTAATTGAAACATTTCCTAGTAATTACGTTAAAAATTAAACAGATGAAATCAATTCTCATGATATATTTTATTTAATTCAATATATCAAAATATCATCACTTTAATGTATAATCAACATGGACAACTAGGCAGATATTTTACATTCTTTTTTGTATGCTAAGTCTTTGAAATCCAGTGAGTATTTTCTCCTTACAGCCCAGCTCAGCCCAGGTTGGCCACCTTTCAAAGGCACATTAGCCAGCTGTGGCGAGCGGTGACTGCACGGGACAGTGCAGGCCTGGCTTCTGTCCTTGAACCCCATACAATGACCTCTCGCTGCACAAAACTCCTTTTTGACAGTGACAAATTCCAGATTCCAGCTGGAAAATCTCCTCACACCCTGCTGCTAATCCCGTTTTACAGGAATGCAGCAGACGAAACACTGTTGAATATAAGGGTGAAGTAATTTTCTTCAGTTTGACTCATCCTTCCCAAGCCCCACACCCCGCTCCCTGGAAACTTTCCTGTCAGCGCTGTTTTCTGAAATCTGTTGGTCTTAGTGGATTTTGTTACCACTCAATAGCATTAGAGTGTTCTGTTTGTTTACTTAAGAATCTTTCTAGAAATCAGAGGCTGAATTACACTGCCAGGCACCAAGATAAAAGACCTCCACACTTCCTTCTTGAAGTTTACTATGGTCTCATCTGAAAGATGATTCAAAAAAGAGAAGGAATAAGGGAGAGCTCCATTTCACCCTTTCTTTCTCATAAATTTTTTGGGAACCAGCAGATGGCAGCCTAATACTTTGTGCAGTAAGTTTCAGCCACTGGACCCAAGGAAGAGTAGCTGAAAATAGCAGTTCTGTTTGTGTGCTTTTTGCTGGGAGTTTATGACATAATTACAGGATCGTGGTAATGACATCACAGTTAAGGCAGAGGTAGATATTCCAGTATTAAAAACAACAACAACCTTACTTTTATTGAAATGTATTTGACATATAACATTGTGTAAATTTAAGGTATACATTTTAATTTGATACCTTTAGGTATTATAATATGACTGTCATTGTAGCAATAATTAGCACCTCTATCATGTTACATAATTATACCTTTTTAAGAAATCCTCACCCCAGGACATTTTATCTTTGTTTTGAGAGAGAGAGAAAGGGGAGAGAGACAGACTGACAGACAGAGAGAAACATTGGTTGCATCTTGTAGGCATCCCTACCTGGGATCAAACCCGCAACCTAGGCATGTGCCCTGACTGGGAATCAAACCTGCAAACTTTCAGGGTACAGGATGATGCTCCAACCAACTGAACCACACCAACCAGGGCTGTATTTTCTTTTTTGCAGTTGGAATAATTGAGTTCTAGTCTCTTAGTAAGTCTGATGATCATTATTCAATGTTGTCTTTTTCATTATACTGTGCATTAGATCTCTGGGGCTCATTTACTACTCATTGTAAGTTTGTGCCTTGGAACATCTGACCTGTCTTCCCCCGCTCCTGTCCGGTAGTAGTAACCACCATTTTACTCTGTTTGTATGAGTTTGTTTGTTCACCTGTTTTTTTTATAATAGATTCAACATATAAGTGATATCGCATAGTACTTTTTCTCTGACTTCTCTCACTTAGCACATATGCCCAAGGTCCATTTATGTTTCAAATAAATGGCAGGATGTCCTCCTTTCCTGTGGCTAAGTGACATTTCAGTGTGTGTGTGTGTGTGTGTGTGTGTGTGTGTGTGGCATGCATGTGTACCGCATCTTCTCTATCCACGCATGCACGGTTGGGTACTTAGGCTGTTTCTATATCTTGGCTGTTGTGAATAATGCTTCAATGAACTTGGGAGAGCAGATAAGTCTTTGCAATTCTGTTTTTATTTTCTTTGAGGACATAACAGAAGTAGACTTGCTGGATCACATGGTAATTCTATTTTTAATTTTTTGAGGACCTTCCATATTGTTTTCCCTGGTGGTTGAACCGATTACATTCTCACCAACTGTGTACAAGGGGTTTGAACTGCTTTTTGGCTTATTTTTCACATTTACTTTTTCAGCTTAAAAGGCTGTTCACATAATTTGAACCATAGAACTCAAACTTGCATGGAATAATGTATGTTTCCAGTTAGTAATAAATATTCATTTTTTTCTCCTCTTTCTTACACATTATTAGCTCTGTAAAAAATTTAACTTGTATGTACAGTGTTACTAAAGAACAACTTGTTTTGCTAAATCTGAAACTTAGTTGAGTAACATTCACATTAGGCAAGGTTTTGAACTCCATGCATTTTCCATAGTTAATTAACTGTGCTGAGAGTGTGGCTTCTCAGAGAGATGCGCGAGAATTAAAACTACCGAATATCAGAGATTAAACATTCAATTACATAGTTAAGTAAAACCCTTGAAATAATTACTTATGTGGGTTATGTTTTCCTCCCAGAGAAAAGCACTGGCTAATGTCTTTCTTCTCCTTTCAAAGATTTCATTTATTTATTTTTAGAGAGAGGGGAAGGAAGGGAGAATGAGAGGGAGAGGAACATCGATGTGTGAGAAAAACATTGATCCGTTGCCTCTCCCAGGCCCCACCTGGAGCCTGGCCGAACCCTAGGCATGTGCCCTGATGGGAATCGAACCCGCAACCTTTCGGTTTGTGGGAGGACACTCAACTCACTGAGCACACTAGTCAGGAGGGCTGGGTAGGATCCAGCTTGAATCTGGCCAGAGCTGTGCAGAGCACCAGGTTGCCGATTCTGTCAGGGAAACAGGCAGAACAGAGGGAAACCAAGAGCAGGACACGCACACATGCTAAGCTAAGTGCTACTCTAGGAGAGTTATCAAAGCTGAGAATCGCTCCCTGCTCCCAGGCTTCCGACTCTGAAGGCTCTCAGGCGGGGCAGTCCCCGGGAGCGGACTCCTGTAGACAGCAGACGGACAGCAGACGGACAGCAGACATTGGCCACTGGTAAGCCAGGAGCCAGTTCCCAACCTTTCCACAAGCTAGCGAAGACCAGTTCACTTCTCTCAGGATTCTCTCCAGACCCAGGAGGGGCAAGGAGCCGGGAAGGAGCAAGGCAGAGGGAAGAAATGGTGCAGATTGGGTAGCAGGATACACACAGGGACACAAACAGAAGGAGAGGCTGCAAAAAGGTTAGGGCCAGAGTGTGGACACATCGAATGCCAGACTGAAGAGTTTGAGCTGAACTCCATGAGTAACAGGAGGACAGTGAAGGGATCTAGAAAAAACATTGTATCAAGAAGACTGATCTGGCATGTAGGAATCAAATAAGAGTCAATATGTCAGTGGGAGGTAATAGTAGCCAGAACCTGGATGGTGAAATGGAATGGAAGATTTAGATATAGAAGAGATGTATAAGTAATTTTTTTTTTTTGTTGAGGAGAAGAAAGTATGCTGCCATTTTATTTTCCATGTTTCAATGTTTTTAAAAATGAAATACAAAATGTATTATATATTAATTACATATTGTATAGTATGTATTTTTCATTATAAACATTATAATAGGAAATTTGGAAAACAAAAGAAGTAGAGGTTAGAAAATAAACTTGCTTTCAGTCTTTCCCGTATCCAGGATAATCACTATTGACATCTTGGTATATTTTCTTTTAATCTTTTTTCTATACCTAAATATTTAGATTGATTGTTTGTTTTACATAGTTATGATTATGTTATGCACGCAGTTTTACATCAGTTTTTCATTCATTGTCCTGTGAGAAGTGGCATAGTGGAGTGGTTAAAAGTACACATCCCAAAATAGGCTGCCTGGATTCAAGTTCCAAAATCTGCCATTTACTAGCTGTGTGACCTTAACCTCTCTGTACCTCTGGTTGCATAGCTTAAAATGGCAGTAGCAGCGGTAACAAGCTCACACAGTTTAGAGGATTAAATGAGTTAGCATATGGCAATCCCTTAGCATCTGGTATATAAGTAGAATGTGCTAGGCACTTCACTAAGTTTTTATAAATATGTGTGAGATATTTTGATGATTTTTCCTCAGAATGGAAAGTTGGGAAATTCACAAAGAATAATGATGTTATTAACATTTGTAGGGAAGCGGGAAGTACAGTTTGGGAGACGGCAAGGAATACATGCGATTTTAATGGTGTCAAGTTGGAGGGACGGGCAACAGCATGGTGCCAGCACCTAGGAGGGCTTGGAGAAACAGTGCAGAAGTTCAAAAAAGAAGTTATGAACAGATACGTGAATTTGGAAAACATCTTTCTAGAGGTGACAGTTAATATCGTAAGAAAAAAAATGAGGTCAGTAAAGGAAAGAATGTTCAGGACAAAACTTTGCAGAATACTCACGTTTCAAGAATGAAAGAAGGGCTCGCATCTCTCTCTGGTGTGGCCTCCTCACCTCCACTCCAGCCTCCACCACGTCCACAACGCTGACCCGAAAGCCCTGCAAGGTGTCCCCCTCTGGCCTTTGTGCTTCAGCAGCTCTGGTACGCGAGTAAGTCCAGCACCCACATCGGCTCCTCAGCCTTTTCCCAGCTGGGCAGTGGCTACCAGGTTGGCCTGGGCCCCAACATGACTCTGGCTGGGGTTTGGTGGGGCTGGGAGTATAGGGAGCATCACAGCAACCCAAATGAACCAGAGCCTGCTCAGCCCCCTGAAGCTGGAGGTGGACCCCAACATCCAGGCTGGGCAACCCAGAGAAGGAGCAGATCAAGAGCCTCAACAAGTTTGCTTCCTTCATCCATCACATGCAGAGCCTGGAGCAGCAGAATAAGATTCTGGAGACCAAGCAGAACTTCCTGCAGCAGCAGCAGACGACTCGCAGTAACATGGACAGCATGATCCAGAGTGACGGCAACAGCCTTCTGTAGCAGCTGGACACGCTGGCCCAGGAGGAACTGAGGCTGCAGGTGGAGTTTGGCATCATGCAGGAACTGGTGCAGGACTTGAAGAATAAGTATAAGGATGAGACAAACAAGCGCACAGAGATGAAGAATTAATTTGTCCTCATCAAGGAGGATGTGGATGACACATGAACAAGGTAGAGCTGGAGTCCCGCCTGGCAGGGCTGACTGACGAGATCAGCTCCTGTAGGCAGCTGTACAAAGGGGAGTCCCAGATCTCCGACAAGTCCGTAGTGCTGTCCATAAACAACAACCGCTCCCTGGACCTGGATGGCATCATTGCCAAGGTCAAGGGCTAGTACAAGGAGATGGCCAACTGCCAGGCTAAGGCTGAGACCATGTACTAGACCAAGTGTGAGGAGCTGCAGACGTTGGCTGGCCTGTGTCACACAAAGATGGAGATTTCTGAGATAAACCAGAACATCACTGATTCCAGGCCGAGACTGAGGGCCTCGAAGTCCAGAGGGCCTCCCTGGAGGCTACCATAGCTGATGCCAAGCAGCATGGAGAGCTGGCCCTGAAGATGCTCAGGCCAATGTGGTTGAGCTGGAAGCTGCTATGAGAACCACCAAGCAGGACATGGCCCTGCAGCTGCATGAGAACCAGGAGCTCATGAACATCAAGCTGGCCCTGGGTGTGAAGACAGCTGCCCACCACAAGCTGCTGGAGTCTGGGATGCAGAACATGAGTATCTGTGCTGAGACCACCAGCAACTACTCATGTGGGCTCAGCCTGGCTCATGGAAACCTCAGTGATGGCCCGGGTTTCCAGGCCAACATGGGCTCTGGCTTCTCTAGCCCCAGCAGTGCCAGCTCCTCTAAGATGGTGGTTATTTAGAAGATTGAGACACATGATGGGAAGCTGGTGTCTGAGTCATCTGTTGTCCTGCCCAGGTGAGTGACTACTGTGGTCCCTCCTGTCCTCCAAGCCTGTGGGAAAGGAGCCGTGCAAGAGAGCAGCGGGCACAGCAGACTCGCCTGAGGCTCAGCCCTAGTCCTCAGCTCACCCTTGGGGTGGGGGAGTTTACTGCCCAGGGCACTGCCTCTTTCTTACCCGTGTCCCCTGCTAAAAGCCAAATCAAGTGTTTTTCTCCCAAAATAAAGACTCAGCTAGCTCTAACAACCCTAAAGAGAAGGAGATGGAACTGGGAAAATTATAAGAGAAAGTAAAAAATTAGAAAAGAAAATTAGAAAGCTAGGAAAACGAAAGTAGTATAAGATGAAGTTTTGCCATAGAAACCAAGTTTTCCTTGAAGTGGCTGAGCCCCACGATGGGGCAGCATAACCAAGAGATGGCACCTCTCAGTGCTAGACACGCAGTTGGCAGGATCCAGTCCTTTAATACGACTGTCCTCTCCAGGATAAATCCTAAAAAGGGAGCAATTAAGACACAGGTCTGCCTGACTCTGTTTCCTCTAAGCTTCCCTTCTACTTAAGGTCCCTAAATCCAATTTTCCTTCTCTGCCCCTGCCTCCCTGGAGCTCTGCTAAGCCTTCTGCTGACTAAGGTTTTCCCCACTCAATAGGAGAACTTTAAGAGCTGACCCCTCAGGACCTAGTCAGTTAAATGCAGTGCTAGAGGTGGGGAGAAATGAAGGCTTCCTTCTTACTGCATAATCCTATTTTGCAGGTCAAAAAGTGATTATGCCTCTCTTTTAAGAATTGCTACCATTCCTGTGATAAGAACCCTAATCTTTCAAGATTACAGACACCTCAGAACAAGGAGGGCAAAGGTCTGTTGTACTGAGCAGGAGAAAAAGAAAGCATGTTCATCTCACACCAGTACCCTGCTCCTTATTCTAAAAAGGTAAAAGAAGGGTGCGTAATTGGAGGTGTGAAAGGGTCTCCGAAGGTGCAAGAGAAAGGGACAGGTGTAGAGGTGAAGCTTGGAGAAGAGGAATGACAATTTTTGAACAAATGCAGAAAAGAAAAGACACACAAATTTTGAAGTGGTGAGGAGGGATGTGGAAGGAGTTCATGTAAGATGAGTTTGGTCAGGGGGACGGACAGACCTGTAGGGGTCAAGTGCGTGGACTGGAGATAGGCACTCTGGTTCAGATACCAGTTCAGTCACTTGCTTGTGAGACCTTGAAGTTCCTTAATCCCTCTGTATCTCAGTTTCTGCATCTGTATAAAATGTGATAGTGACAATAATATTTACCTGATTGGCTTGTAATAAGGATTAAAAACACAACTATGCCTATGTGTTAACTATTTTTATTCGAGACGATGAGACTAAGGTGTGTCGTCAGATAATATTGAGAGAATCCCATGACAGAAGGAAAGAGGCAGAAGAAAATCCATCTAGCAGTTGTTGACCGAAATTCAGGCAACCAGACATCCAGCCCCGGGGAGTCTCAGTGCCTGCTTTCTTTTTCTGCATTCCCTTCATCACCTGCGGAGGTATTATACTAATCAGCTTCCACCACTAAAAATATAAGTTATCAGAGAACGAGGACTTTGCCCTGTTTTTGTTCCTGATTAAGACAATAATTTAATAAATAAATAACAAATTAAAGTACATTAACTTGCAGGGAAGTTCAGAACTGAGCCTGAGTTCCACAAGACACAAGCTGGCTGGGGAGGGGCAGACAGAACAGGTTTGGTGGGGCCGGAAGGGCTGAGTCAGGAGGAATCTGCACAGGAAAAGCAGGGCGGATGAAAGAAAGGAGGAAGCAAGGGGTGGGAGTTCAGGCTGCAGAGCCGCGAGGAGCGTTCCTGCGTGTGCACAGGAGGGTGTAGCGGGGCCCAGGCCAGGAAAACACGGTCTCGCTGGTTCCATTCCCATGTTGCGTCCCTTCTGTTGTCAGGTTTTTCTGACAAGACATCTGCCTAGATTAAAATATATTAAATTGTTTGTAAAGGTCTCATATAATCTATTCTATAGTGTTTCTTATTTTTTTCTTCTTACTTTTCTTCTTTTATTTGTGTTTTGCTTGATGGAAATTTCAGGATTAGTTATTTTGGTGGAAAGTTTTCTTGTTAAAGAAATCCCATTTGAATGTATTTGTTCATTTAAATTATGATCTGTTGCTAATTTGTTCGTTTGTAAATCATCTTACTTTCTTCCTTCTGATAGCTTCAGGATTTTATGTTTTTTTATTTTCCTCTTTTCTAAAGTCTTGAGTTGAGTGTTTAATAATTTTAAAACAAAATAACTGTGTGTTTTCCTGACACTGGCTGTTGCTTGTGGGCCCCAGGGAGTGTGGAGGTTGGGACAGGGAGGGGCAGAGGGCAGAGGGACCAGCAAGCCTCTGCTGATTTGCATCCCAGGTGCCTGAATTTTACAGTAGCTCACAACGTCAACCTCGCAACTACAGTGCGTTTTCTTTGCAAGCCTGAATCACCTTGAAAGTATTGCCTTTGTAATTTTAAAGACAGCCTGGCTTTATTTTCTTAGCCTCATTTGTGTAACCTCACCCAAATGCTCTACCCAGTACTGTACCCCAGGCTGATGTGCAGTTTCCCATTGATGGTTTACAGACAGAATAATCCAGAATGGTAAAAAGCAGAAATCTTGGACCTAAGCTATTCTTGGCTCTGCTAAATCCTTACTAATGACCTTTGTCAGATTTTTCGACCCAAGCCTCAGTGTCCTTGTCTATTAAATGGGAGTAATGATAGGGAAGCAGGATAATAAGAAGCTAGGAAAATTTCCTGGCAAGTAGAACAGGGGAGCTGAGACAGATAGTTAAGCGGCTGAGCAATGTACAGCCAGATAATACATTGCAAGATATTTTTAAAAATTTTATTTATTTTTAGAGAGGGAGAAAGGAAGGAGAGAAACAGTGATGTGTGAGAGAAATATCGACAGGTTGCCTCTTGCATGCCCCCAATTGGGGACCTGGCCCGCAACCCAGGCATGTACCCTGTCTGGTAATTGAACCAGCAACCTTTTGGTTGGGAGGCTGGTGCTCAATCCACTAAACCACACCAGCCAGGGCTGCAAGATATTTTTTTTAATTGAATTTATTGGGGTGACATTGGTTCACAAAACCATGCAGATTTGAAGTGTGCAATTTGACAAAAACATCATCTGCACACTACGTCATGAGCCCATCGCCGAAAGCAAAGTATCTGTCCATCCCTGTTTATCCTCCCTTTGCCCACGTCTGCCTATCCCCACCCCCTTCCCCTTCGACTATTACCACACTCTTGTCTCTGTCCCCATGACAACTGGTTTGGGACAGCTGTCAGAGGGGATGGGGTATTGGAAGGCTGGATGAAAGAAGGCGAGAGGATTAAACAATCACAAGGTCTTACTCTCCCTGCCCAAGGAAACTTTGGAGCAAATGGCCCACACATTCCAGCCCATGCTGGGGAAGACCCCTCAGCCCCAGTCCTTCTTCTGGAACTTGAAGGTGAAACTGACCAGAGAATGATCCTGACCCCTCTATGCTCATTTTGGTCAGTCAGCATATTAAAGGACACACCTGGAAAGCTGATAAATAGTCTATTGAGATCCTTCTCTAAAATTCCCACCTTTAGAAAACAGGTAAAAACCCTTGAAACAAAGGACCCAGTTCACACTCTCTCTTGAGCACCCCCACGCTCCTCTTACCCCCGTTCTTTCTCAGGGCTGTATCTTTGCTTTCCTTCTCCTAAGCTGTAAGGGTCCCAATGAGACTTGCAACCAGGGGAGCAGGGGGCAGTGTCAGCTCATCTTAGGCTCACCCTCTGACCTGTGTCCAAGGGCCGCCCTTTTTTCTCTGTAACTTGTTTCCTGAGTCCACGCAGCCCAGTGAAGCTGAATTCTTCTGCTCTGTGACTTTTTTTCTGAAGGGCCAAGGCAGCCTCACCTAAGCTCAACTCTTCCTCACGTTTCCCAAAGGCCAAGGCAGCTCCATCTAGGCTCACTCCTGTTATTATGATCTTGCCTTTTCTACCCTAAGCCCTTCCTTTGTTTCACCGTCCCCAGCTTTAATAAATGCAGTCTTCAAATCACCTGGACTTGTGTTGTGAAGGCTTTCCTGCACGAAGTCAAGAACACACACACTGCAGACTGGCCTGAGCCAGACCTGCCTCGGTCCCGGTCCCTTCCCGGTGACAACAGCGCCCGTCTCAGAGAAACTGTAAGCATTAAAGGAGACGATGCATGTCAAAGACTGATCACTAAAGAAATATCAGCTACTCTAGTTTGTATCATTTGTCAAAGGGCCTCCACATATAGTTCATAAATGGCATTAGTTCATAATGAGGAAAATAATACACAAAGATATCAAAGGCAATTTTTGCAGTTAACAACTAATTAATTACCAGAATTTGAGATTCTCTGTCATGTGCTCATTCTATAGGGCAGGTTAGCTCTTAGCAAAAACTGAGAGATAATGTTTATACATATATATATTTTTTTGCTTATAGTGCACAAACATTTCTTATATTCTCTAATTATTTCCTAGGGTCCTTATCCTCCCACTAAAATCTCCAGATAGGTTTAACATGTTATACCTCTGGCAGGCATTGATATTTTCACAGTGAATTCTGAAAAAAAAATGAGAAAGTCTTCAAGGGGTGGAGAGTGAGTCTCTGAAAGAAATTTAAGGCCAGGAACAGCGACGAACAAGGGGCCTTCTCAGTGAGTGCGCTTTCTTACTGCATCCTGTGGTAGATGGAATTATGTCTCCCAAACGTGTCCACATCCTAGTCCCCAGAAGCTGCCATCTCAATTTAACATGGTGAAAAGGACTTGGCAGGTATGATTAAATTTAGGATATTGAGATGGGGAAATTATCCTGGATTGTCCAGGTGGTCCCAGTGTAATCACAAGGATCCTTATAAGAGGGGGATAGGAGGGTTGGGTCAGAGGCGGGAAGGTGACAACAGAAGCAGAGGTGAATGGGAAAGGAGGAAGACCTGAAGACGCTATGCTGCTACCTTTGAAGACAGAAGAAGGAGCTTCAAGCCAAGAATGCAGGTGGCCTCCAAAAGCTGGAAAAGGCAAGGAAATGGATTCTTCCCTAGAGCCTCCTGAAGGGAAGTAACTCTGCTAACCCCTTGATTTTAGGACTTTTGACCTCTAGAACTTAGGATAATTTATGTTGTTTTAAGCTACTAAATTTGTGGTAATTTGTTACAACAGCAAAAGACTTGGACACATCTCATACTCCATCTGTGAACCAGCTATCTCGTCTTTCCCACTAGTCAACCATTAGGAGCAGCATCAGAGTTTAACCATGAAACCGACGGCTTGGGAACTGCCTGATCATTAGTAGGGGGAGTGTTATGGTGTAGGGAATGAAGCGTTGGTTCTGAGCCACTGCGCTGTGCAGTGCAGGTTGGGCCCAGCCCAGGGTGCCTGCCTGACTTGGCAAGTGAAAGCTGAAATCCAGGCCAAGCCTCATCTGCCAAGAAGTACACCCTACTGTGAAATGGCGTTTTCTGACAGGAAGAGACACCTTTCCCTAATTTGCACAAAGGTACCAGATGAACTAGCAACAGTCCTAGAAGGTTTATCCTGATTTCGTCAACGACCAATGGGTTGAACTCATGTAAGACAGTTTGCCTCTCCAGGTTTGTTACCAGTAACTCTTGGATAGAAGCTATAATTATTAGGCAATTAACTTCTTGCTGTTCATACAAGGGAGACATCAGATGAGTGAACTCACCCTAACTCCACTCTAGTCCTGCTTGCCTTCTTGCATGTAACGCAAGATGCTTCATATTTCATACTGCATATGCTTCTTGCCTTAATCATATACCTCCTACCTCAGGACCTTTGCACTCACTGTCTCCTTTTCCCAGCACATGACGTCCTTCCTGTCTTCACTTAGACCTCTGCTGGAGAGGCAGCTATTTAGAGAGATGTTTCTTCACTGGTCATTCTACTTAATAGCATCACCCTTACACTTTATTCCCTTACTCTGCTTAATTTTATTTATATAACTTCTCACTGTCTAACATTGGGTTGTTCATTTGTTTACTCTTTGTCCCCCCCACTGGGACAAAGGCCCGTAAGTAGTGTTTCATTTGCTGGTGCATCCTCAGCACCCATTGCCTAAGCATATAGTAGATGTTAAGTAACTCTGTTGAATAAAGGAACTTTTCTCCTCATGGTAAGCCTGCCTTCCCCAATAGGATGCTTAGGTGTTTCACGGGTTGTTTTGTGTGTCATTTCACTCCCTGGCCCTGCATAAAGGGGAAAGGGAAGGTGATTAGTGAGCTGCTTCAGGGTATGTTCTGGTCCCCTTCTTACTGGTCCCCATCTTCTAGGACGCGGCGAGAACATAATGAGGCATATAAACAGAATGGAACGTTTTGTTTAAAATTGACCTTGCAAAATTTCTACCTATTGCCCTGTTCATCTTCACTTGTAAAATTACAAATTCTTCAGACTGCAAACTCATGCTTACCAATGAAAATGTTCACACTTTACATGAATCATTGGGAAACTAATCTTTTAGTTTTCATTGCGATGCCTCAAGTCAATATTCAGGGAAGAGCCGCTCTTGTCCCTGTCCTTGGCCCCATGCTAATTTGTCCTGTGTCTATCCTACTCCTATCTCTGAACCCTTTCCTACAGTCTCTGTGCCCCCCAGCCCAGGTCTGGCTAGCCCTTCAGGTGGGCAGAGGCTCACTGTCCCCTTTCTTTTTCAAAGGAGCTAGTCATTCTAATGCCTATGGTTTGGGCACTTTCATGAAATATGTGCCTGAGTAGACAAATTGTCCCATTTTCTGATTCTACTAACTGAAAGTAATTCCTTTTTGTGCCCAGGAATAACTTCTAGTGTGCTTTTTAATTCTTCTGAGCTGAAGGGCTCCCAGATGGTGGGAGAGTGAAACAGGAATTTTTATCACTAGACTCACATCTTTTCTTTTTTCTGTATTTACTCCCTGTAAGGTGTGGGTCTCTCATGCCTACCAGGGGCACAGGCCCACACCTCTCTACTCAGTGTGCGTTCCCTGACACACGCACACAAAGGTGTGGCTTTTCCTACAAGGTCAGCATTCTGTGGGAACGAGATGGTGATGGGTCCCCAGTCTAGAATCACTGCTGTTTAATGTTTTCAGCATATATTTTGAAACATTTACCAGCCACTAGATGACTCTAAAAATATAGATTCATATTTGAAGCAGCCTGAGCGAGTATTAAACACTCCACTGTCAATTCCTCTGTCAATGTTGGCCAGAGGAATTTGGAGAGAATTTTGAGCGAAGTTTGGAGACAACGTTTATCTCAATAAAACAGCAGCAGCCCTTTTTTCAGCCACGCGTGGTACTTCGCCCCCAAAATAGCTGAGATCCGCATCAGTGAGAACTGCCTCATGTAAAACAAAAGTATGATTTCATTATCTGAGAAAACTGGCCTCACCGTGGGAAGCTCGTTAATTTGAAATGGAAAATAACCAGCTCAGAAAAGGATGGGTGGGATTCTGTCTTCCTCTTTTTCCTGTAAATTAGGGGAAAATGACTTTGGCTGAAAGATGGCTTGGCAAGATGTTTGGCTCTTTAAAGGAAAAGCCTGTCAAGAGCAGATAGGTTATGATTTCCCAGAAAGCAAGGAATGCACGAGAGGCCACACATCTGCATTCATGTGTCTCTCAGCTGCTTACATCACAAGAGGGATTCCATTAGGCTCACCTTTTCCAGGCAAAGTTCTCCAAGTGTTCTCTGTAAGAACTTACGGGCCAGTAGTGACTAGCTTCAAACTTCCAGATGCCTATCAGTGTCTTTCTCTGTTTTCCTTTTTCTGCTCCACCCAATTCTAGGTTCGTGTCGTGGGTGGGTGAGAAGAGGCTGGGAGAGAAGTGAAGAGAAACTGATAAGAATTCCTTGCTTTAAAAAAAAAGATATAATGAAAGCAAAGTTAAAAAACAAAAACACTAGGTTGCACGCTCTAGTCTGTAAAGATAGAAACAAATCACATGTAAACACTATTTGCATAAGCAGCTCATTTTTCAGTTTCCTTTTTACATTCTTTTCATCACTCTTTTTCTCCCATAGCCAACTTTTTTCTCTTATTTTTCACAACCTGTTTCAATTTTCCTCCTACAACTTCTTCTTTATCTTTCTCCTTCCTCATTCGATTTCCTTATTTTCTCCTTTAGTATTTCCTTCCCCCATAATTTCTCTCCTCCACAGTAGGCAGTAGGTGAGAGAAAGTTCTGGATTTCATGTCCCACAACCTAAGATGGAAACGAACTATGAAGTCAGTTTGGTTTACGTGGTAGCAACAACAGAGTCTTTTAAAACTTTTACATGGACCTAAGGTAATACTTAGGATAAAACCTCTTCTAATATCTCCATATTGTCCCTTTACATTAGACATTTTTAAGTTGCACTGTTATAATATTTATTAAAAACAAATTTTAAGAATTTTTGCCTCGTGAATATAACCGGAGGCATTGAAATAAAGAACAAACGGACAGTAACCACAGGGAGGTGGGAGGGGATAAAGGGCGGGGAGAAGGGGAAGGGTTGTCAAGGAACACATATAAAGGACACATGGTCAAGGCCAAAGGGGGGAAGGATTGAGAGGGTGGGAGGAAAATGGAGACAACTGTATGTGAACAACAATAAAAAAATAGAAATTAAAAAAAATAATTTTTGCCTTGTGAATATTTCAGTACTACTTTAAAAATCAAGGCTAAGATAGAGGGTACCTTCATAATTGTAGGTTTTATTTTATCTTTTTATTTTTATTAGCTTTATCTTTTTACAGTTTTGGTATAATATGTCATTATACCAATCTCTAGATTAAAAGTTTTCTTGGCCCTGACCAGGTAGCTCACTTGGTTAGACCGTCCTTCCCATATGCCAAGGTTGCAGGTTTGATCCCCGGTCAGGGTACATACAAAGTCAGGGCACATCCAAGGAATCAACCAATGAATGAATCAATAGTGGAACAATAAATCGAAGTTTCTCTTTCTCTCTCTCAAAAATCACTAAATAAAAAAGTTTTCTTAATTATAACCATTAAGTTGGCTAATCATTCTTTTTTTATTATTTGATATCAGTAGTTAAGAGACAACACATTAAAAAAAGAAAGCATGTTTTATTTTATTCTTTTTTATTAAAATGTTTTGTTAATTGTGTTGCTGTGCACTTTTACCTGGATCCTGGGACAGCCCCTCTTTGGTCCGCAGGAAATTCTGGTCCTGAGCATGAGGTTCTTTCATGTTTCCACGGCAGCCTCCCAGTAGCCTTTGCCCGTGTCGTGTTTGCCACTCTCCAGGCGACTGCCTTGGATGGTGTGATTGTTCGTTTCATGTTTTAACTTGACCAGGCTAAAAGGATACCCAGATAGCTGGTAAAGCATTATTTCTGGGTATGTTTGCAAAGAATTGGTGAACTGCGTAAAGCAGATGGCTCTTCTCAAAGTGTGCTAGCATCATCCAATCTGTTGCTGGCCTGAATAGAACAAAAAGATGAAAGAAGGGCAAAGTTGCTCTCTGTTGGCATTGGGCCATCGTCTTCTGCCCCTGGACATTGATGCTGTCTGTTCTCAGACAGACTTATGCTACTGGCTCCTGGTTCTCCAGCTTACAGACAGTAGACGGTGAGACCTCTTGGCTTCTGTGATTATGAAAGTCAATCCCTACAATAAATCAATGTTTCTGTGTGTAGTTACCTGTACTCTATTATAAAATGACATGCCTCTGTATTTTCTTATGTTAAATTCTGTAGGCTCATGAATAATAGCAAAAAACGATTTAAATGGTTTATGTAAAAGGTAATTTGACATAATGTGATAATCATGGTGACCACATTCTTTTACATTCGATTTTCATAAAAGTAAAATATGCTGCCTACTGGGAAAAGGAAGGTTTCTGAGAGGACTGATGATGACGGTTGGACATATGACAGGGGAATTGGGGAGACTGGAGGGGAAAGATCTGGAAGGCTGGGGAGCACAGCAGTGTTCGAAGTGTGGGAAAGCAGGCACAGGCTTGCCATGGGGAGGAAAGGTGCTGATGCAGAGGCCAGTCACAGAGGAAATGGTGCACAGATGAGTGGGGCAGAAAGCACAGGAACAGGAAGTAGAAAACGTTAGAGGAAACAGCACTGGTCTGGTGGCTGGTACTTCTATTACGGTCCTGAATAGATTTTAAAAAATCAATAGGTGTTCAAAGAAAAGAAAATTGGGCAAACCTGAAAGGACAATTTGTTGTTTTCACTGAGCTCCCAAGACGTGAGCTTTAGAAATCTTGATCGTAAGATGTATGGATGATCCCAACAGGTATTTCACAAGGCCCACGGTGCCAGGGGAAGAATGGAAGGAGTTGGTCAAGTCACAATCTATTACATAAGGAACATCTGAAAGAAAAGAGGAAGACCGCAGGCACAACTCTGTCACCATGCCAGTGGGCAGGCCAAGGACAGAGTCTGAGATCTCTTCTCATTACTGAGATATGAAGTGGTTGCTGGTGATTTCATAGTTACGTAGTTCAATTGATATCGCAGTTGCCTCAGCTGAGAAAGAGAATGAACAGATCCGGGTAAAGAGAAAGAATGTGTATTTGAAGAAGGACTATGGTAAGTAGAAGTGGGATATGCCATTCTTCTGGTATGCCTTACCTGGAGTATGTAGAGACCGTGGATATATCAGAAAAGAACGTCTTCATACATATTCATTCTAAAGCACCAAGTATTAATTAACTTTGTGTAAAACCACTTGTTAGGGGACAAAAACTGCAGAGGAATTAACTCGGGACTGGGTTTGGAAATGAAGCTGTCAGTGTTTGCTGATTGCCCAATGAGTAGTTGAAAGTAGGAACCACTAGTTGAAAGTGTACTGATTGAGTTAAGCCCGCTAGCTTAGATCAGCCACAATTTTATGTCAGAAGAAACCAGATTGGTTGACCTCTTTCATATCTGTCCATTCATGCACTTCTCTAATGTCTTCAGGCTTTTCATCTGTGAAGGAAGATAGCAATAGCACCTGCATCTCTCTCCCTCTCTCTCTCTCTCTCTTTCTCACACACACACACACACAGTTTTTGTGAAGAGCCATTGAGATAATGAACAGAAAGCCTTTGGTGGTGGCAGCAGGACTGCAGGCAGTCAGGGCTTTGGGGCCAGGCATCGTGGCCAGGGTCCATGGGGACCTTGGTGGGCACAGGGCCTGCGGGAACGGCCTGGAGTCTGAGTGTTGCCGAGCCATTCAATGCTGTTGCGGAACAGCTGTGGGGTTTGATTGCCCGCCTCCCAAGGCAAGAGTTTGGTGAAAAAGGAAAGGGGTTGTTTATTTACAGTTGATACATATTTAGAATAATGGCAGATTTCTGCCAGTAGGTTCTGTTCCCTTCAAAAACACCCCAAAACAAGTAGCCCTGCCTCCTTCCACCTTGCCAGACTAGTTTCAGAGTACACCACTCAGCAGTACCAACTTTCAGAGAAACAGAAGTCTGCAGCTCAGCATTCACGGCCACAGTTCAGCTCCAAGCATCTCTCCTGTGTCCGTGTTTGGCCAGGCAGGTCCCTGCAGCTCTGCCAGCTCTGCCACCACCGTTTCCGAGCAGACCTCCAAGCATACCTCCCCACCTCCCAGCAGACCTCTTCCAGACCTCCTGCTGCTCCGCCTGCTCTAATTTAAATGCTCAGCTCAGAACTTCCTGCGGGACCTAACACCCTGCTCTTCCTATGGTGCGTTAGTGTCCAGAATTTTTTGTAGCTCCCCAGTGTCTTTGACACTCTTTCAGTTGCCACCTCTAGGGCAAGAGTTCCCAGTGACCCGTGAGCGTCCGGGGCGGGCACCTGCTCTCCCCTCCGTGCCACAGTCACTCTGCCGGTGCGCGTTCTCACAGTCAGGCACACAATTTTGCAGCTTCCAGAGTTTCTCTCTTCAGGAAGAAACAGGTTGTTAATCTGCCTTTGTTACGCAATATGCCTTAAATGCTGTATTTTACGCATTTTGGGTTTACCTTCCCGCTCTCCGCCTGCTTTTAGGTAGGACTGTGGGGATGTTTCCCTATTATCAAAAGACTCATGCTCGGTGCCCTGTAACATGAGGAGCTGCCGCTGCTGCTGGGGCCTGAGCCTGAGCAGGAGCTGCTCTGCCTGGGCTGCCCCTCCCTGGAGCCCCCTGGCTCTGGGCCTGGCTCTGGATTCCACGACCCCCCGCCCCCCCCAACACACACAACCAGGGGGAGGAGGAGCCCAGACTGGTCGAGGGTGACCTGGGGGATGGCTCCATGAAGACCTGGAGCTGGAAAGTGATCAGGGCTGGAGTCAGGGAGATGGAGGAAGAGGCTGGGAAGCTACAGGAGCTACAAAATGAGGCAGAGAAGCAGATGAATGTGAGTCCACCGCCAGGCGGTGATGTCTGCTGAGGAGAAGACGGAGGCTGATGCCCGGTCCATCTGTGCTGCCCATGTGGGCTGCGGTGCACCGCACCAGCGCTGGGAGCACACTCTTGTGGCTGCGGTTCAGTCAGCCGAGTTCCCATATTCTGTGACAAATCAGCGGCCGTCCCCTAGGGTTTGCGTATATAGAATTCTCACTCCCCTGGCCTTAGATGAGCCCCCATTTAGAGGAAGAGGAGTCAAGGTGATGCCAAAACAAACCAACAAACCAGCATCAGTCAACAGGCCGGGGTTTCCCATGAGCCCAATGACGTGGTGTGGGGACCACCAACTGGTCCCGACCAGGATTCCACTGCGGTTTTACCAGCAGGCCTGCCCTGGGTCAGCAGGTCCCCCCCACCCCCACTCACTAGAGCGACTAGAGTTGGGTGACTTCATGGTATTCCCCTTACTTTAGAAAGTGTGTATTAGGACGGGAGAGAAGGAAAAAAGAGTAAAGAAGGGGGGAAATAATTATAAAAAAATCAAGATGACCTTAATGGAAAATAGATACAGAAATATAGATTAGCTATAGATACCCTGTGGCGGATGGAAGAATCGCACATCTAACTGCTAAGGAGGCGCCTGCACTGAGGAGTAAGTAAGGCCCAGGGAGTGTGGGGGGTGGGGCGCGTGGCCGGGACTCCACTCAACTGCACCAGCTACTCTCGCAGTTTCCCTGTCCCGTTTCACCCCCTGGGGGCTCCTCAAGGGTAGGTGGGCATGGATGGTAGGAGGCAATGTTTTTGTTCGTTGAGCTTTTTTAAATCCAGGTCTCTGGAAGGACACCGAACTGCTGTTTGTCACCTTCCTGCCCTCTCCTCCCTCACTTTCATTCACAGTGCCCTCCTGCCTGCTCCGTCCTTCGGGGTCAACCACCCACCCCACCCCTCTTCTGGCTCTCTGCTCATCCAGGTCCCTGGTGATGTGTTTTGTTTCCTTTTGTTTCTTTTTCTGTTCTGAGTGTCTTTCTTTGCAGGTCTGTAGCCGGTTTCCGCACCCCCTCACCCCCAGCGGCTCCGGTGTAAATTCCCCCTTCCCCTGGGGAAATGCACTACCTTGTACTGGGGGGAGGTGGGAGCGTCTTTTTTTTGTTGTTTTTCAGGGTTTTTTGTGGTTTTTTCCTCTGCCTTTTTGTCTTTTATTTGGAGGGCGAGGGAGGAATTGGACACAGAGAGGTGGGAAGTGGGTTTTGTTTATTTTTTAGTTCATTTCTAGGGTGGGGGGATTTAGCAAAATGTGTGTCATAAATAAAGTTGTTTTTGACAATTAAAAAAAGCATTTGGCATGCAGCAGGACCTAGATATGTATTAGCCCCTGAGCCCATAGGCCTGTCTTGGTAATTGAGCATTAGATCTCCAGCGCCGAGCACGGCGCCAGGCGAACCACAGGCGGGCAGGCCGCAGGCCTGGCGCGGCCGAGAGGGCGGACAGTCGTCCCTGCAGCGCGCGGCTCTGAACTGCGACGCCGTGGGTGTGGCCGCAGGCTCTGGGCCTCCAGTCTTGCCTTTCTCTAATCCAGCGATTCAACCTTTTTTATCTCGTGCCACATAAGCTAATTTCCAAAGCCCTGTGGCACACCAAAAGTGTGTTTTCTGCCAATAAGACAAAAAATAGTTAAAACTTTGACTCATTCACACCGGACGGCTGTTGTGCCGGCTGTGGCCCTATTTTCATTGACAACCTAAGGGAAGAGAAGGCCGGGCCCCTTACTAGACAGTCCGGGACTGCGTGTTTTAACACATTCGTGCGGCCTAATCTCTTCTCCAAAACACCAACAGAGTTCTCTAAAGCACAGTCTGGTCAGAGCGCTTTTGACTAACTTCTCAGCCTCCCTGTCGCACCCAGGCAAAACCCAGCCTCCCGGTCATGGCTTGGAACACCTTTCAACCCTGGCCCCTGTTTACTTCTTTTCTCAGAAAATCCAAAAGGCTTTGGGGCTCCTTAACACACGATAATCCTTCCTTCTCAAGGTATACTGATTAGAAATTTAATGTTGCTGCCTTCAGTACACACCTAATAACACACACCTTAAATAAATACTTTTTCTCATGTGATGAAAAATCTGGGAGTGTGAAGGACAGAGCTTGCTGAGCTGTCAGATTTTTATAAACCTAGATTTTGCTAGACTCTCACTCACCCTTCAGAACTCTGACCATCTACATCAACAGGATAGCTATTTGGGCTAAGAACTGGGACCACCCATATCAACAGCTAGGTGGAAAACCCCACAGATTTACGGATGATAGCCATTCTGACCAGTGTGAGGTCAATATGGGGAACCCTTTTGCACTGTTGGTGGGAATGCAGATTGATGTAGCCACTGTGGAAAGCAGTATGGAGTTTCCTCAAAAAAATTAAAAATGAAGTTCCCTTATGATCCAGTGACTCCACTTCTGAGGATTTACTCTGAAGAAATCCAAAACACTAATTCAAAAGAATATAAGCACCCCTATGTACATTGCAGCATTATTTACAATAGTTAAGTTCTGGAAGCAGCCCAAGTGTCCATCAGTAGATGAGTGGATAAAACAACTATGGGGAACTTATGCAATGGACTACTACTTGGCTGTAAAAAAAAAAAAAAAAGAAGAAAATTTTACCCTTTGTAACAGAATGGAGAACACTATGCTAAGTGAAATACGCCAGTCAGAGAAAGATAGATATCATATGACTTCACTCATGTGGAATCTAATGAACAAACTGAACTCACAAGCAAAACAGAGACAGACTCATAGACAGAGAGCAGGCTGACAACTCTGGGGGAAGGAGTTGGAGGTGGAGGGATCCCGAAAACGAAAAGGACTCATGGACAAGGAACACTGTGGTGATTGCCGGGAGGGGTGGGTGGAGGTGGACGAGAGTATAAGGGGTATAAATGGTAATGGCGAAAAATACAAAACAAATTTTAAAAAAACACAAGAATTTGGGAGTCAACACTGAGTGTGGAAGTGCCGAACTAAGTATGGCTTCTTGGTTCTAGAAAACTTTGCCCAAGGGAAGCATGGTAACCAGTAAGTAACTTCACTGTTGCTTCAGGGAATTTCTGCACACAGTAGAGCTGAAACAACAGTTTTCTCACTCTAGCAAATAGCTTCTTTTAAACAACAGCTTATTTATCAAGAATCACAGCTAATAACCTGTCCAGGTGATGTTCTCCTTTCCTGCCGTGAGTTTTCATGAGCTGAGCATTTCTCTATTAACAGGTCATCTGGTGAAATTTGGGGGAATTTCAATACTATCCTTAGCTTGTGGCTTCTGTCCCCTTCTTGAGACAGCATATCTATATTCCAGGCTTAAAGAAATGAGAAGAATGAAGGGCAAAATGTACGCACCAAATAACCTTACCTCGTAAAACAATTTGGACTGCTGAAATATGAGGACTCCAACACCATTCTGCTGTTAGGAAAACCGAAGTATCAATAGTTTGCTTCTCTGTGTTCCATAGTATAATACTCAGAGTGAGATGGGACCTCCTACTCTTTTATTTGAAAGAACTTTTATTTTTATTTTATTCTTTTAAGGTGGCTTTTCTTTTTTTAAAAAAATGTATTTTATTGATTATGCTACTACAGTTGTCCCATTCCACCCTTTATTCCCTTCTGGCCTGCACACTCCCTCCCACCCGCATTCCCCCCCTTTAGTTTATGTCCATGGGTCATACATATAAGTTCTTTGGCTTCAACATTTCCTATACTATTCTTAACCTCCCCCTATTCTACCTACATTCTAAGAAGCATTTATGCTACCTACATTCTGCCTTCTAAGAGCATTTATGCTTCTTATTCCCTCTAACTGTTACCCATTTCTCCCCTCCCTTTCCCTGCTGATAACCCTCCATGTGATCTTCATTTCTGTGATTTTGTTCCTGTTCTAGTTGTTTGCTTAGTTTGTTTTTGTTTCTGTATTTTTAGGTTCAGTTGTTGATAGTTGTGAGTTTGTTGTCATTTTACTTTTCGTATTTTTGATCTTCTTCTTTTTCTTAGATAAGTGCCTTCAACATTTTATTTAATAAGGGCTTGGTGACAAACTCCTTTAACTTGACCTTATATCTAGGAAGCATGTTATCTGCCCTTCCATTCTAAATCATAGCTTTGCTGGACAGAGTAATCTTGGATGTAGGTCCTTGCCTTTCATGACTTTGAATACTACTTTCCAGCCCCTTCTTTCCTGTAACATTTCTTTTGATAAAAATCAGTTGATAGTCTAATGGGAACTCCTTTGTAGGTGACTGTCTCCTTTTCTCTTGCTGCTTTTAAGATTCTCTCTTTATCTTTCATCTTGGGTAATGTAATTATGATGTGCCTTGGTGTGTGCTTCCTGGGGTCCAACTTCTTTGAGACTCTCTGAGCTTCCTGGACTTCCTGGAAGTCTGTTTCCTTTGCCAGATTGGGGAAGTTCTCCTTCATTATTTTTTTAAATAAGTTTTCAGTTTCTTGCTCTTCCTCTTCTCCTCTGGCACCCCTATGATTCAGATGTTGGTAAGTTTAAAGTTGTCCTGGGGGGGGGATCCCTAAGCCTTTCCTCATTGTTTTGAATTCTTGTTTCTTCATTCCATTCTGGTTGAATGTTTCTTTCTTCCTTCTGGTCCAAACCATTGATTTTCATCCTGGTGTCCTTCCTGTCACTGTTGGTTCCCTATATATTTTCCTTTATTTCACTTTGTATTTTCTTCACCTTTTCCACTATTTTGCAACCATACTCAACCATTTCTGTGAGCATCCTGATTACCAGTGTTTTGAACTGTGCATCTGATAGGTTGGCTATCTCTTCATCACTTAGTTGTATTTTTTCTGGATCTTTGATCTGTTCTTTCATTTGGGCCTTTTTTTTTTTTGGTCTCTGCATGCCTGTTATGTAGTAAGGGGCAGAACATTAGGTGTTCACCAGGGTGGGGTAACCTACATTGTTGAGTTGTGACTCTGTATGTGGGGGAGGGGTCCAAGAGCCAAGAGAGAACAATGGCACTTGCTCAATGGCACTTGCTCAGCTCTCGGCCAGCTTTCGCTCACTTCCTCCACTTCCCACAAGCAAATTGGGCCCTTCTGGTGCTGATTCCTGGGTGGGTGGCTTTGTGTACATTCCAGGACCCTGTGGGTCTCGCCAACAAACCCCCATGTGAGGCTGTCGGTTTCTCCCGCTGCTGCCTCAACCCCCACAGGTGTTTTTGGTCAGAGGCTTTGAGGCTTTATTTCCCCATGCTGGATCCCTGGGCTGCACAGTCTGTCTCGCTCCGCAGTTGTTCCTCCTGGTTTATCTGCCCGTGAATTCGGGACCGCCTGCTCCACGAGATGCCACCTCGCCTGCTCCACCAGCCACTGCCTTGCCACAAGTCCTCTCCACCCTGGCTGCCTGTCTCTGCCCCTCCTACCAATCTGGGTGAACGTTTTTCCTTTAACTCCTTCGTTGTTGGACTTCCATACAGTTCGATTTTATAGCAGTTGTGGTTGTTTTTTGTTTTTAAATATGTCGTTGTCCATTTTTTGGTTGTGTGAGGAGGCACAGTGTATCTACCTATGCCTCCATCTTGGCCGGCTGAAAGAACTTTTGTTTAAAGACCTCCCACTCTTTTATTTAAAAGAACTCCTGTCTTGTTATCTTGATAGTCTTCCAATGCCTATCACCGGGACTTATACTACAGTCCATGTTCAGGAAAGATTGTTGAATGACATAGAAAATTTGGATGGAGCGAAATACTTGCTTTTTAAATTTATTGATTGATTTTTTTTTTAGAGAGAAAGAGAGGAAAGGAAAGGGAGAGAGAAGCATTGATTTGTTGTTCCACTTACTTATGCATCACGGGTTGCTTCTTATACGAGTATGTGCCTTGACTGGGGATTGAATCCACAATCTTGGCCTATCAGGATGACACTGTGACCAACAGAGCTACCCAACCAGGGCTGAAGTAAAACACTTTCAATGTTGAGATGAAATTATCCAAAATAACTACTGATTCCCCAGTTTTTGCAGCAAGTATAAAAAAATATATATCCCAAGCTCTCCCTCCCTGAGATGGCCCCAGTGCATTTGTAAGGTCTAGGACAATTGAGAGAACCAGCTCCACGTGATGTGGATGCCAGAGAAGTTTGAAATCTTTACTAAATGAATTCTTTACGTTATTGAGCCACCATGCTTAAAAAGAAAACTTTTTCCAGGTTCCAATCTGGAGTGTGCTTAGGGCAGAAGTTTACATATTGAATAAGGAAGCTCTCACTGCCTACTGTCGACAAGCCCCTCTGAGGGGAGGTCAACATGCCCTGTACCAGAGGAGGACAGTTAATCCTTCAGTTTATGTCCTTTCAGGTGATTTTCAGTGCATTTAGAAGCATATGTATCTACACAGACAAACCTGAAATATGAGTAATGTTATATAAATCATGTGAAGTTTTCCAAATTGGTTTCTTTCTGTTATTTTTGGAGCACTTCTGTGTCAGCACCTACAGTTCAAATAACTTTTTAATCACTGCCTAGCTTCTACAGCATGAATGTGCTCTAACCCGTTGAACTCAGTCTGGTACCTGACCTGCTTCTCCTCCCCCTCTTTTTCCTCCCTTTATTTCTTTTCTTTTTGCTATACAGATAATCTTATAATGAACTTCTGTGTAAGTATCTAAGGTTAGTTCCTAGTAATGTTTCTTGTTTCAATGTTTGTCAATGTGATGGGTAAAATGTGGTAGCTCCCTGTCTGTCTTATTTGAATTTCCTTAATATTAACGGGGTGGAGCATGCCAGTATTTAGTCTACTGGCCATTTGCATTTCTTCTGTGAATTGCTTCGATAGGTCTGTGCTGTCCAATGTGACTGTCACCAGCCAAATGTTCTACGGGACACTTGAAATATGGCCGTCCTGAATGCAGCAACTGTTAGCATAAAACACAAGCAATTTCACAGACTCGGTAGAAGAAAAAGGATGTAAAATATCTCATGGATATTTTCATATTGATTACATGTTCAAATAATAATGTTACAGGTATGCTGTTTTAAATAATATTAATGTGGCTACTGAGAAAGTTTAGGTTACATAAGTACCTCACGTATTTTTGTTGGACGGAGATGGCTTAGATGCTTCTTTTAGTTGGGTTATCTTTTTCTTAGTGATTTCTAGGAGCTCTGGATATATTGCTAATATATATCCTTTGACTGATACATTTGCAGCAAATATTCTCAGTCTGTAACTTATTTTTTAGCTTGAAGTGTGGAGTTTCTTGCCATACAAAAATGGTAAGTTTTTAAGAATCGATTGTTTCCTTTGTATCTTCTTGGTTTTGTGTCTTGCTACGGAAGTCTTTCACCATGCCAGATTACAAAAATAACTTGTAATTTTCTTGTGTTTCTCTAAAGTCGTTTCTTTCTTTAAGTTGTTTACCTCTTTAAGGAATCTGGAATTATTATTTTTTTTGGTTTGATGTGATATAGGAAGTTTTAAAACTTTTTATTAAGCCAGAGGATAGTTAAATTGCACTACCTCTTTTCTCTGCTGATGTGGGTTCCTCCTTTCTCGTGTACCACATTTCTGTTACAAAGGAAAACATTTTGACTTCTTTCTTCTGTCTCATCAACATATTTCATTATTACTGCACCAGAATCTCACTACTATATTTACCAATGTCTCATAGGATATTTCTATATAGGAGACTGAAGTTTTTCAAAATTTCATTCATCGACATGCTGTCTTTCAACAAACTTCAGAACCAGTCTGCCAATCTTTATATAAATCCCTGTTAGAATTTTGATTGAGATTGCATGTGTGCACTTTGGGAGAGAACGTATGTCACTGTAGAGAGTCCGCCAGAGGCACCAGGGGGTCGCCCCCACTGGCCAAGATGACAGCAGCGGGAGGTTCTTACACCAAGTGCTGGGAAGCTAGAAATGAGAATGGATAGGGCCCCAGTGTGCCAAAAGCTAGAAGGAAGACTGGGTAGGGCCCCCAGCACACCGAAAGCTAGAAAGATAATTGTATAGGGAAAAAAGCCTTACCTCCCCTATCCCTATAAGAAACCTGGGCCTGAGCAGGAAAATTGAAATGGTCTTTGAGATGGGAGTCCACCATTCCCCCAGGTTGTGCTGCCCCTGAATAAAACCTCTTTCCTTCTGCACCAGCACCTGCCTCAGGAGTGTGGCTCTTATTGTGGCAGGGAGCCGTACCTCCATTTTTTCAATTATACTTACACCTTTGAAGTATTAAATATCTATGGACTTTTGGTCAGGATGGCAGCATTGGTAAACATGGTTTGCCTCCACACAAAGCCACATCAAAATTCCAACTAAACTATAGAACAACCATCACTCAGAATCATCAGAAATTGAGTTGAATGGACGTCGGACAACTGCAGAAATAAAGAAACCAAGTCAATCCAGGCTGGTAGAAGGGGCAGAAATGTAGAACAAGCTGGTCCCACATCCATGTGTGGTGGATAGAAATTCAGGAGGGATCTCTCTGGAGTGAGGAGTCCCAGCCTTACACTTGGCCCCCATCCCAGGTTCCAGTGCCAGGAGGATAAGACCCCACGACTTCTGGCTGCAAAAACAAGCAGGGATTTAGTCAGTGGAAGAAACTTCTGGGGTCTCAAGCAGTTCCTCTTAAAGAACCCATGCACACTTACCTACTCAGACTCACTCCCTCTGAGCTCCAGCCCCAGGATAGCAGCTTGAAAGGCACCAGTGACATACAGGGAGAAACTGAAATGTCTGGCATCAAGGCGAGCAGAGGCCATTGTCCCTTTTCAAAACCCTCTCCCACCAGAGTCACAGAGCAAGAAGGCTGATGCCATATCTGAGACTCTATCAATCTGGCTAACACTGTGGACCCCACGCTGGAGATCCCCTGAGACTCTGTCCCACCAACTTACTGGCCCACCCCAGTGAATTTTCCATATGAATGGCTGGTCATGGCTCATGCTTCACTACTTCCTAAATACTATCAAACAAGCAACAACCAGCCTCAGGGAGCCCTCAGCCCCTGCCCCTCTTGCTAAGCGGCCCCAGGCCCAGCACTAGCAGCAGCAGCTTAGATTCATAGCTTGGCTTTACTTGGGAATCTCTAAGCCCATCACAAGTAGCAGCCATCTCAGATTGCTTCATAGCTCAGGCAGGGTGGTCCTGGGGAGGACACGGGTGGGGGCTGACCTTGGCCTGTACCACCTGGGATACCTTAGAGCCTGTTGCACCCAGAGGACAGCTACAGACCACATCAGAGCACCACCACCCTGTCCCTGCACTGCTCATCCTCCACGGATGGTGGAGGTTGGTGGTCAGTGGTCACAGCCAGTCCTTGCTGACTGGCCTGCCAACCCCCTCCCATTGAGCAAAAGAAATCAAGACTCAACTACAGGAGGAGGGTGTACTCAGCTTGCACAAAGAGTGCACCTCGAGTATGCAGCTTGGGTAAGAGGGGAGGCTGTGCCAGTGGACCCTCCAGGATACCTACTACATTGGGCCACACTACCAAGACAGGGAGTCATAGCAGCTCTGCCTAATACACAAACATGGGGAGGCTACCAAAATGTGGAGAGAAAGAAATATGGCCCAAATGAAAGAACAGATCAAAACTTCAAAAAAAGAGCTAAATAAAATGGAGATAAGCAATCAATCAGATGCAGAGTTCAAAATGCTGGTTATAAGGATGTTCAAGGAACTCACTGGGTACTTCAACAGCATAAAAAATATTCATCAGAAACAACAGATAAACTAATTGAAATAAAAAACAATTTATAGGGCAACAAGAGTAGAGTGGATGAAGTCAAGAATCAAATCAATTATTTGAAACATAAGGAAGCAAAAAACAACCAAACAGAACGAGGAAAAAAAAAAGAGGATAGTGTAGGCAGCCCTTGGGACAACTTCAAGTGACCCAACATCTGCATCATAGGTGTGCCAGAAGGAGAAGAGAAAGAGCAAGAAATTGTAAATCTGTTTGAAAAAATAATGAAAGAAAACTTCCCTAATTTGGTGAAGGAAATAAACATGCAAGTCCAGGAAGAACAGGGAATCCCAAACAATATGGATGTAAGCAGGCCCACTCCAAGAAACATCATAATTAAAATGCCAAAGCTTAAAGATAAAGAGAGAACCTTAAAAGCAGCAAGAGAAAAGAAGTTAGTTACCTACAGGGAAATTCCCATAAGACTGTCAGCTGATTTCTCAAAAGAAACTTTGCAGGCTAGAAGGGATTGGCAAAAAATTCTCAAAGTCATGAAAAGTAGGGACCTACAGCCAAGATTGCTCTACCCAGCAAAGCTATCATTTAGAATTGAAGGGCAGATAAAGAGCCTCCCAGACAAGAAAAAACTGAAGAAGTTCATCATCACCAAACCATTATTATATGAAATGTTAAAGGGAGTTATTTAAGAAAAAGAAGATGAAAACTATGAGCAATAAAATGGCAATAAATACATATCTACCAACAATTCAATCTAAAAATCAAACTAAGCAAACCAGAAGAACAGAGACAGAATTATGGATTTGGAGAGTAATTTGATGATTGCCAGATGGGAGGGGGTTATGGGGGAATGGGTGAAGAGGTGAGGGGATTAAGAAGTACAAATAGGTAGTTACAGAATAGCCACAGGGATGTAAATTATAGTGTAGGAAACAGATTAGCCAAAGAATTTACAGGCAGGACCCTGGGCCATGAACCATGGTGTGGGGATTGCCTGAGAGAGTGGTGAGTTGCTGGGTAGAGTAGGGTGAACCAGGAAAAATTGGAACAACTGAAATAGCATAATCAATAAAATATAATTAAAGAAATATGTCTGTGTAGGAACAAGTTATAGCTCTTCTTTTATTCATGACTTTTAATATACGAATCAGTAAAGTTATATACATCTCTTAATATATGCCTTGCTCATTATGTATTTGGATTTTTCTTAATTTTTAAATTGTTCTTTTCACCATTGTAAATCAATAGTTTTCACTCTGCATTTTATTATTATGTTGATTTTCACTCCAGCTACTTAACTGACTCTTTCATTCTGTTAGTTTTTTACTTGAATCTCTTTACTTTTCTAAATACACAATTATATGACATACTAGATTTGGCTTATACCAACTTGTGACAGTCAGTTGTTAAGTTTTCAGGAAATTTGTGGGCTGATTGTTAAACATAACCATTATTAAAAGTTCAACTATAGAAATTTAAATTAAGTAGATCAGATTAAAAACAAAGATATTAAAAGCGCAAAACTCATTATGTTCTAATTATTTTACCTATCTACACTTTTAAAGCAATTTATTTTCAATGTTTCTGTACAATGGAAATTCTCTATAACAGTGCGCTACTGTGTATCTACCTCTTCCAGCTTTACGTTCAGTTAGTTCACATCAGTAGCTTGAAAGCAACCATGATGAGACTACACCATGAAAGTCAGCAAACACTACATATGAGGCTTGATTTATGGTTTTGTCAATTGTCTAGACTTAACAAAGTAATGGAAAAAATGTCATTAATGGAGATTAAACTTTAAAATGTATCATATTTTTAGTCATTACATTGTGAATAGTACCAAAATTTGAGGAAACACTCTGGCAGTATTTAAAAAACTTAATTTAATCAAGAAGTAGCTTACATCATGGATCAACAACTAAAGTTACGACAGTTGTTTCACTTTTGTCTAACTCATAAGTGTAACAAACACATCTGCCAGTGTCCACATGGGGAACTCCACTTGGAGAAATGAGTTACACAGATATATCACACTACTGATTTTAAGGCATGCAACTAGTGAAGTCTCTCTTCCGTTCAAAAATTACACCTCGTTTCATTTTTGCATCTACTGAATTGGTTAGGACTCTAGAGCAATGTGGAATAACAAAAGTGTTACTAGGCATTCTTTATTTGATCCTTACTTTACTATTTCTATTTTATCATTAAGAATAATGTTTGCTCGGGTTTCTGGTAGCTACTAGTTATAATTCTGGAATTTTGTTTGAATATTTTCCTACATACTAATAGGAAACTTCTGCTGCCTGTTCTTAGTTAGATTTTCTGTTTTAAAAAATTCTTCAATTTTCCACAGATCTCTATTTTCTTTCCAAAACTTTATGACCATATGGATCCCAGAGTCCGTGCAACACTTGGCGCAATCCCCCAGTTAGGCAAAACACCTTCTCATGGCTCCTTGAAAAGCTTGGCTGCACTCATTGTTTCTCCCTCTAGCCTGTCATTTCTCTTTTGTCCCCTCCTCAGAAGCTTTCGTCCTCACCCACACCCTGCACTGCTGAAACCACTTCTGCCAAAGTCACTAGGGACTCCATTTTTTTTTTTTTTTTTTGAGACTCCATTTTTCCAAATCCAATGGGCTGTGCCCTGTCCTCATGTCAGAATTATCAATGTTGTTATTATTCTACATTTGACCTGTTCTCCTTGAACTCTTTTCTTTTCTTGGTATCTGGGACTCCGTGCTCTTCTGGCCTTGTTTTCATCTCATTAGCCACTACTTTTTGGTTTTCTTTATTTGCTCCTTTTCCTCATTTTGGCCTCTGATGTGGAAGGTCCTCAGCCCTAGACTTTATCTACTTCCATGGCTTTGAGCACAACATATTTGCTGATGGTCCCCACATTTACATCTTCGCTGTACTCCTGCCCAGAGTATTCAAATACTCGGGTATGTCATAGGCATTTCAACCTTAATAACGCTAAAACCACTCCCTCAGTTCCCAGGCCCTTCCCCGAATCCACTCTGTTCACAGTCAGTGGCACCATTAGCTGTTGCCACCACAACCCGGACTCAGAGTGCCTCCCTCTCACTCTCACCCCCACGACAGCCATCAGGAAATGCTGTTTTTTTTTAAATACGTCCCAAATTTAACCTCTGCTCTCCATTAACATCACTTCACATCCGCGTCCAATCCCCACTTTCATCTCTTATCTGGACTGCCACAATAGCCTCCCAATTGTGTCTACTTTCATTCTTTTTCCTTCCACAGCAACCACAGAACATGTGTGTGTGTCTGTATACATGTGCAGATGTATGTGTATACATATATGTATATATACATTTGTATACATATATATGTAACTATGTGGGTTTATATACATATATAAAATTGGGATATAACATTTTATTCTTTTCAGGTGTACAACATAATGACCTGGTATTTGAGACAGAGCTTCACAGTGGATCTTCCAGGTCCAATCAAGTCTTCAAATGACTGCAGCCCCCACCCTCCCCACCACCATCTCGATTGCAACCTCCTGGGAGACCCTAAGTTGGTAACTCTCCGCTAAACTGCTCCCTAATTCCTACACGAAGTTTTGAAAATGCATTTTATCTTATTTCAATAAAATTTTGGAAAGGAGAGAACGAAAGTGCATGGGCTTGGAATGTTTTCTTGAACTATAGTCCCACTTTCTCTTTAATTTAGAACATTTCCTATCACTCGGGTACTAGTCATTTGGACAAAACATTTACATGCATAAAGAAAAATAGACTCAGAGAAATATATGTTTATAAAGAGAAACATTAATATTAGAATTGTACAAAATATTTTAACCCCTATAAATTTATATTTCCAATAAGGTAAAAAATTATTTGTATCAGAACAAATAAACATCTAGCATAGACCTGAACATAAACACTGAGGGTAATGAATGAGAACTTCAGGTGAACTTGTTGCTAGGCAACCAAAGAAAAAGAACCAACTTCAGCTTCAATCAGAAAAGCCACCATCTCATCCTGGTTTCAATTGTGGTGAAGAGTGGAGTGTTCGGGGGATAGGAGTGTTGGAACCCAATTATGGGTGTTCTCTTGTTTTATTTAGATAAAACGTTTCTTATGTTTAATATTTGAACTGAAACTTTTCACTCAAACTCCTCTTTTTCTGTTTTAAAACTATGTTTTAGGACTTCTTCATTCTTCGCTTCCTTTCTTCTTCCTGAGGACTCCCCAGCGCCCCCTGCCCCCAGCCACTTTCCTTCCCTCACCCCGCCCCCAACACACACACAAGTTTCTCTCAGCCCAAATTTTATTTATGTATCTGAGTTCTGATGTTTGGGAGGAATGCTCTGCTTTTCCTTTGTTTCTAGATAGATTAAAAAAAATTAATTTCAGCTACTTTACATGTATCTCTTTTTAAATGTGTCTATGTGGGTCTCTTATCAAAAGGAGACAGTGTCTTTGAAAATGCTTGAAAAAATTAAATTCTAGGAAAGGACATTAAATGATTTGGAGGCCAAATTTTTACCAGACTTTATTTACATTCTTTCCTATGTTGTACTGTTTCACAAATGTGTGGTGTTGCATAATGGAACCTCACAGAACTGTGTGCGAGCCTCTTCTGTTACTTGGGAGTGACGGATTTACTCCAGCTAAAAACTTATAATGTGCCCTAAGCAGGGAGGGCACATTATTGCATAACTCAGGAATTAGAACAGTACATTCCAGATACTGAAATTTTAACACATTGGGTTAAGTAGAATTCTCACAATGTCACAAGCACAATCTTTGCAACCAAACACAAATGAATTCAAACCTTGGATGTACTTATCAGCTGTTGGATATTTGGTGTGGTATTTCACTTCCCTATGCCCTAGTTTCCTTTTCTTTAAAAGGCAAATGATAATATGTGCCTCCCAGAGTTGTTTGAGGGTTAAATATAATAACATATTGTACAATATATGCTACAGTTTAAGTGCTCAATAATGTTCACTTTTTTACACACATATGAAATACTATGATAAAGTTTTCTAGTTGTAATATCTAACAGTCTTGGAGTCTTTATGTTCTAAATTACTATTTAGGTTACAAAAGTATATGAATTGCCAACTGTAAAACAGTAACTTTAAAACCCCGAATGCTTCAAAAAATGTTAAATGTTACGCTTTTAATTTTAATTTACATCATAAATCACTTCAGTTGAGTCAAAGTGGAATGCGGTTAAACAGCATTAGGGACTAGATGGGAAATAGAAATACTGTACCAAGATAAGACACTTGCAATTTATTACTCACACACACCCCAAACTGCCAATGCATGTGTCTCAAATATTACCTAAGTTGTTTAATAAATGGTGCTGATGAAGCTAAGATTTGCAGGTCACTGAATTTCTATAATAATAAAAACTCCCCAGTGTCTGGTGGTTGGAAGGGGTAGATGGAGTAACCTAAACCAGTACCGCAGCTGAATAAACAAAGCAACTGCCTGCTCAATTAACAGTGAGTCAGTAGCATCATATTCTCATATATAGGGAAGAACATGTAATTTCTAAGTGTCTAAAACCTGGAATTAGTGTCTGTGATCTCAGTAGTGCCGAGAGATTAAAATGTGAGAATAAAAATTGTCCTAATTTTTCATGTAAAGGTAATATTTAAAAACCTACAAACTGAAAATTACTTCTTTGGATATCATCTTTAGCTTGTACTATAGTTTCCATTGCAGGCTGATTTGCTAAAACATGGGTAAATGAGACTAGTTACGGGGTTAAACATAGCACTATGGTATTGAGTTTGTAGTTTCTTGCCTTACAATTAATATCATGGTATTTGGTTCAAATTATTTAAAATTGTTTTTAAAGACCTTCCTTTGCATTTTCCATGAGGAACTTACCACTGCACTGTATTTGCTGGAGGCCCCTGGCTGCAGTGAGTTTAGGGAGGGAGAGAAGGACGTCAGTTGAAGGTGGGGTCCACTCACCGAGGAGCTGGTGAATGAGAGAAGGTCTAAATGAACTCTGACAATGTTTTCTTGCATTCATTCATTTTCAAATATTTGTTGAGCACCTAGGTCCTGAGCTGGGTAAACAGTGGTGTGACTCTGCCCTCACTGAATTTATATTATCCTAGTGCAGAAAATAGTAAATAAACAAATAAAGAATTTCAAATTAACATATAAGTGCAACAAAATGAAGAGAGTCCTGTGCTGGAGAATGACAAAGATCAACTTCAGATAGGGAGGTCAAGGAAGGCATTTCCGAGCAAGTGGCTTGTTAAGCTGAGACCCAAAGGAAAAGAAGGGGTCAGTCATTTGAAGAGGATAGGTAACCATTTCGAGAGAGAACATCTTGTGGGAAGATGCTCAAGAAGAAAAGAGATTACCATATTAGTGTTAATACAGAAAACATTGGTGGGTAGAATATAATAAACACGGTAGAGAGTTGTGAAGAGATGAGACTGGGGAAGCAGGGTTCTGATCGTACAGTAAAAAAATGTGAATCTTATATTACCTGCGATGGAAGCTATTGATGTAAGTAGGAAAGTGATGATCTGATTTATATTCTAAAATGTTCACTGTGGCTAATGTGTATAGACAAGATGAGGGACAAGAGTAGGAGGCAGATAAATCAAATTAGTGGCTATTTTAACAGTGCAGGACCAAGATGAAGGCAGTCACGATACAAGAATCAACACATCTTGATGGGCTCAGTGGTGGTGGGGGGCGGGGAGGGTAAAAGAGGGAGGAATCACAAATCACTCCCAAGTTTGTGATATGACATAACTAGGCATTTGGAGGTGCCATTTGCTAGGATGGGGGAAGAGCAGATTTGGGAAGGAAATCAAAAAGTTCAGTTGTGGAGAAGATGAAGAACGAATGCCTTCACCTCATTTTATGAGCTTCCCTACAGGGTCTGCAGGGATGCGCTAGTTTCAGTGGAAGGGATGGTGAGTGGCAGACAAGCTCTGCATGCTGTCATTTTCTGTAAGTGTATCGCGTCTCAAGTCTTGTACCCACTCTTTGAACAAAGCCTTTATTTTCTCCAGTTCCTTCATTGCCTTGTTCCAACTACATCTGTTCTTTGACCTCTTTCAAATCTCCATTTCCTAAACCCTTGATGTTTTGCTCATTTCTTTGGTCCTCCTGGTCATGCTTTGTTTCCTACCTAACTTGAGTCGGTAATCAATAACGTGAGCCACCTTCTCAGTACCACTCTCTAGTTTCTAGGGTCTTTTCCAGGCTGTGTAATCATTCATTCAACAAATTGTAGTAGAATGCTCTGCCTTACTGGGGAATAGTTTTATTGATAAAACCAGGTAGTCACCTATGAAAAGATTATATATCCTTCTAAGAAGCTTTTCTCTTCATTTAGGACAATTCCAATTGAATCCACAAAGATAACACTATCATTTATGGGCTTGGAAGGAAGTAGAAAGTTGGCCTAAATTAATCTGTTCACCTAGGAAGTGAGGGCTTTTGGAAGCAGTTCTAAGAGAGGCCACTGGAGCCATGAGTGACAGTTTGCCAGCTGTGTGGAATCTAGAAACTCAACTGAATTGATCAAACCCTGCTTTGAATGAAGTCCTCAAAAGTTTCCAGCTATACACTTTTCCTTTGCTTTCTTGAGTCTTTTTTGTCTTTTTTTAAAAATTATTTTATTGTTGTTCAATTACAGTTGTCCGCATTTACCCTCCCCCC
>PVJI01015075.1:0-42188 GCA_004026765.1 Micronycteris hirsuta | reverse complement strand
GCAATTGTGAGCCCCTTGAGGTTAGCTAATGGTTTGCCTGGTTCACTTTGTACACATCACCATGTCTGGTGTTAAACCGTATTTTCCTTTAGTCCTACATTCCTCATATTCCTGTTTCTAGCCAATTTCTGGACTTTGACTGAGATGTCAGATAGACTCTAAATTTTGCACCCTACCCTCTGTTTCCAAAGTTGTGCCTAATTAGCCTCTACATTGGTTGGGAAGGCCAATGAAAGGTAGAACTCCAGTCCAGCAGGAGTTCCGAGAGCTTACCCTGGAGGTGGGGAGGGGGAGTAGTTAACTCTCCTGATTGTTTCAAAAGCTTTCCAGAAAGCATAATTTTTGCAACTTTTTCCCAACCCATCAGAAGGATTTCCCTAAATTCTGCACTTAGGAACTCTCTGCTTTAGGCCCTCCTTCTATAAAAGAGGTAAGCCCTTAATAAAGGCAGCCCCTTATCACCCATTCTTGTAGAGAACACAAAGACCTGGAAAGTCTCACACATTCACATGATCCAGAATTTTCTACTCCAGATGTGAAAACTGTGAGGCAGTGATGCCTGATGCTGTGTTGTTTACTGAGCGTGGTGTGCTGACCTGGCCACGGAGGCAGCCCCCTTCCTCGCTGCCCCACAGGCCACCTTCGCCAAGCGGCATCTTGTCAGAGGGGAGGACCATCGTAGGTACATCACTGCAGGTGCTGTCTTGCCAAAGCCCCCAGTAAACTCAGTGTTCACTCTGCCAGAGCATCTGGCTGCCGGCGTCCTGCCCAGCACCCTGGACAAGTCCTGCTGCAGCTACACACGTCTAGGGAAGAAGCAAGTGAGCGAGAAAATAGCTACTTTCTCAGATAATTGGCAGGAAATGGAGTAGTTTTTTTTATTATTCCCTCTTCTTTACCCTTCTCCATGGCCACATGGCAAGTCCTAACTTGTCTATTTTTAAATGTTTCTTTTACTTCTCCTAATGCTTTGTTTTCACTAGTCTTAGCTTAGGCCCACCTGTTAAACACCTGTGCGTGTGTGTACACACACACACATATTCACGGACCTGTGCAACTGCCCCACAGTCAATGTTAATATCAGAATGTTTTTTATCACCTCATAAAGCAACCCTGCCCCCTTCAGCTCCCACCCCACCAACCTTACCCTCCCCCACTCCCCAGCCTTAAGCAACCAATGATCTCTCTTCTCTCGTGTAAACTGGCCTATTCTGGACATTTCATAAAAGTGGAATCATGTAGTGTGTGTTCGTTGTGACTGACTTGGTTTTCCACATAGCACGATGTTTTCAAGGTCATCTGTATTACAGCATGTCTCAGCACTTCATTTCTCTTCATGGCCAAATAGTATTCTATTGCACAGATACATCACATCCTGCTCCTCTGTTCGTCAGTGGATGGACATTCGAGTTGTGCCCGCCTTCTCCATATTGTTATGAATAATACTGCCATAAACATTGTATACAAGTTTTTGTGTGGACATATGTTTTCATTTCTCTTAGGTATACAGGGTGGGGCAAAGGCAGGTTTAGTTATTCATATGGAAAATAATACAATAATTAATAAGTAATAATAATACAAGAATAAGCCAGTTTAAGTACTCATAACTTTAAACCTGCTTTGCCCTGCCCTGTGTTCCTAGGAGTGAAATTGCTGGATCGAATGGTAACTCTGCATCTACACTCACACTTCTGCAGTCTCCTCCTAACCAGTCTGCTTGTCTCTGTTTTCCAGCCCCTATGTTGCTATTAGATTTAAGTCACTCTTCCTGAAACATTGCTTTCATCGAGTTCTCCTTCCATTAAATATCTACAATCCTTTACATTGAGAAATTCACCAAAAAATCCTAATTCTTCATTCTAGCTCAACTTTAGCAATGACCTAAAAGCATCTTGCTTATCTAACTGTATGTTTTACTTTTCCTAGAATCTAGGTGTACATCCTCTGTACCTCTCAGGCAAGGGCCACATTATCATCTAAACATATAATGATTACCTCCTGTGTATTTTGCTCTATATATTTTCCCCTTATAGGGAACCATTCTTCCAGCTTTCCACTTCACCACCCAACCAACCCTCTAAGTCCCAGCTGAAGGCTTCTTGTCTATAAAACCACTCCCGGGGCCAGGGACTCTCCTCTGGCCTCCCTGGCTGTGACCAATGAGAATACTCACTGTTATCCTTCATCGCTGTCTATTTCATGTGTGTGAGTATTATCAGCTAGCTAGAATGTAAGGTTCTTGAGGGAAGAGACTAAAATTTCCCCTCCCTTAACTGTCATTACACCTAGACCCTGGGGGATGGAAGATCACTTTGGAGGTAGGATAGAGAGTGGACTGAATGAGAGACTAGAGCCACCAACAGCAGCCGGAGGCCACGGGCATAGCCCGGGCCTGAATGATGTAGGTGGTGTGGGTGAAAAGGGACAGGAAAGACTCGTCTTCCCCAGTTGTCAGGAATAACAGAAGGAAAACAACTGAAAATGACTGCATGGCTTCCAACTCAACAGACCTGAGGCATGAAGGAGGTACCATTGATCACAATGTTAGGAGGAAGTGGTGATTCTAAGTCGGATGCATTGCATTTGAAGAGAGGAGGAATGGGAAATGAGATGTAGCCTTGTGCAGTTTTAAGAAGGAGACCGCGGGTGGATGAATACGCAGGAGCCATTAACAGAAATCAGAGCCTTACTCTCTGCCTTCCCTTTATTCTCATCTTCCCTTTTATCCCCCTTTCGTTTCCTCCACTCTGGGTTCATTTCCTTTCACTTCTTCTTCTTCTCCTCTCCTTTACCCTCCTGTCCAATATTTACCTTATCACTTTCTTCCTCTTTGTCTTTCTCTATTTCTTCTTAATTTCCATTTCTGTTTCACAAATCTGCTTTGTTTCCCTACAGCTCCTCCCCTTTCGCCATCTCTGTTTTCTTCTATGGATTATTTACATATGCACCTTAGTCTTTCATGTGTCTCTTTCTGCTTCACTCTCCCCATCAAAGGACAGCTTCTCATAATCATCTACCCTTTTTCCTTTTGCCCCCTCCTGCCCGCCTCCTCCCAGAACGCAGACGTGCACATGCTCCTCCGTGTCTAATGGTGCCGTTTTCGTCCTGTAGGAGATACAGCAGAGGCATGGCCTGGCCAACTCCATCTCTTCCTACCTGATTAAGCCCGTCCAGAGGATCACCAAGTACCAGCTGCTCCTGAAGGTACCTCCCCTCCCCTCTGTGTCACCCCTTACCACACGAGTGCCCAGGCCCAGGGAGTCCCAGCTTTCTCTGAGGACGGAAAAGCTTCCACCTGAAGGCCTTCCGTCTACCTAGAACATAACTTCAGAGATGAGCCCGTGCTGGCATTTCTGGCTCCAGGCTGCACGTCCTATCCCGTGAAATTCCAGGTCTCGTTCATGGGGAGCAGGAACAGGTTATGACTACTTTCACACCCACCCACCTCTGTACGACTTTTAGCGATTGCTGCCCCAGGCACTGGCTGGTACTTAGGGCCTCTCCTGTCCTTCCGTCCTAGAGAAGATGCCCCCTGGTGGCCATTGCCTCTGATAGGATCAGAGGTCGAGGCCATAGGGGCAGTGCCAGTCTGCGTGGGCACTGGGGTCCAAGGCAGTACTTGCCATTGTCTTAATCTCTCTGTTTGTCAAGGCTATGAGGTTTTTTAGAGGAAATAGTTGAAGATTGCATATTAAAACACAATGGCACTCTTACGTCTGTAGGATCTCATATTTTAGAGGTTCTGGAGCCAACTGACAGATTTGGATTTTTCTAAAATCTTTTCTTTAAAAGTTAAATAATAAAATACTGAGTAATTTTGGCTGATTCTTCTCAGAGGAGAATATACTGACAGTCTGAAAATATGACATTTCCCCACAGAAAGCCCTGGAAATTGATATTGTAGGCAATTATATAACCCCTATCTATCTTAATTCTTTTTTTTAAAGATTTTATTTATTTATTTTTAGAAAGAGGGGAAGGGAGGGAGAAAGAGAGGGAGAGAAGCATCAATGTGTGGTTGCCTCTCATGTACCCCGTACTGGGGACCTGGCCCACAACCCAGGCATGTGCCCTGACTGGGAATCGAACCGGCAACCTTTTGGGTTGCAGGCTGGCACTTGCAGAATCTCACATATTCTAGCTTCACTGAATCTGAAAACCAGTCTAGTTTCATATCTAGATTTCCAGTCATGTTAGAGAGTGTGCCCATCATTAGGTCCATGGGGTCCCTGGCTTAGCACTCGAGGTTCTGGGATGAGTACAGAGGGGGCAGCAGTGAGCCTGTGCCCTGAACCTCTCTTACCCCTCTAGGTCAGGGCAGGGCCTCCTTCCGGTCTCCAAGAAGAGACTCCCAGCTCTTGCTCCCAGCCACTGAAGTCATCCAACTCTGCAGAAATGACTTAGAGAATTACAACATGGCGTCGTGCCCATGGTCTTTACTGAGGACTAGTGTGAGAAATAACAAAGTGCAGGACATCTTGGCTGTTCTGGCAGAACTACTTTTGAAGATGTCCTCTCTGTTATGGAGTTTCTTATGTAAAGACTCAGAATGTCTCACAAGATCTCCGTGTGGGGCGTTGGGGGCGGGAGGAACGTGTCTCCTGAAGAGCGGGTGTGCTTTCCACCTTTAAATCCCAGGAACTTTCAGTCCTTCTTTACCTTTGCCTGTCGGATAGGTAGCCTCGAGTTCGGTTACTCACAGCAGTTTCTCCTTAGCCCAGATCTGCACAGCCTAATTACCCTCCCCTTTCCCTAATAATGCTTGAGACTTCTAGGTGATTTTTCTTATGCCAGACAACTTTTTAAAATGTATTCTTGTGGTTTTTTTCAAAGTATCCCCGAGCCCTTTCAGGAATGGGGGGTGGGGGCAGGAACCAGCTCACCCATCTACACTGACAGCGTCTCACGTTGATTAAGATGCAGTTCTCAGAACGACAGCTTTGCACCTTCCCTTTAAAGCCCTTAGGCCGAGGTTCCTAGGATTAATTCTGTGACACGGACAAGGGAGGCAGGTGGCGAAGGGGTAGTCTGTCCTCTGTTTTGCTTTAGGCAGACGGAGGGGCGGGCCCTGGGCCTTCGTTCTGTGTTGAATGTTTTAGGAAGATATGACTGTGCAGAATGGACCAGGGAAAAAATAAAGTAGCGGGAATTTGGTTGTGAGGAAGTGGTAGAATTATTGGGAAAAAACGCTGAAGGTAATTTTGGCCTTTTTTAAATGTGGTGGTAGCAGAGTGCCTGCTGAGTAAAAGAAAACTAGTTTGCTGAGCTTTAACTATAAATAAATAATACGGAATTTATTTTGTCATTAAAGTCCATTTTATTCCAAATAAATTGATATTTAATTATCAGTATTCTCTGGGGCTCCTCACTTTAGGTGTTATATGACAGCAGAAACTATGTATCCGTTAGAATGTTCAATATTTTCCGTGCAAATCTGCTACAGCTGTCCTTTTGCAGTATAAGTTCAATGTGGAGCCTGCTCTTTATCATAAACTGTAGCCAGAATCCAAATAGAACTTACTGGCTTTGCTGGTTGATTAGCAGACTTGCCAAATTGCTTTGGGGGTTAAACTAATTGGTGTTTTCTATTGTAAACTGAAGCATATTTCTTATTTCTCTCTTATGTTTCTGCCTCGAAGTTCTGTTGATGATATATGAAAACAAGGGCTGAGAGGGTTAGAACTAGGAAAGCGGTGAGGGAAATCAGAGGAGTTCAGGCTGGCAGAAGGAAATGCAGCCTTCTCGACAGCGATACCGTGACACTGACCGGTACCAAGGACAGAGCTGAGAGCTAAACACGTCTGCCTCACAAACTTTGCACGTGCTCTGAGCAGCTCACCCGTTCCATGGACGTGCAAAGCTCCCTTCTTCACATGGAACGTATCCAAGATAATACAAAGGGTTGGATTTCCATACCAGTTCTCACTAACCAGATACCCTACCAAGTATAAAGTTTTGCTAATACAGTTGTGTGTGGCCTAATGACATTTCGACCCGCTATAGTCTGCAATATGACAGTGATCCCATAAGATTATAATGGAGCTGAAAGAATTCCTGTTGCCTAGTGACGCTGCAGCCATCATAGTGTTGCAGCTTAACATGTTATCACACGTTGTGATGATGCCGGTGTGCACAAACCTGCTGGGCTATCTAAAAAGGGTAGCACACACAGTTATGTGCAGTCCATAATACTTGATAATGATAAAATGACTACTACCGGTGTATATATCACTATTCTTTTAATATTTTAGAGTGTACTCTTTCTACTTATTAAAAAATGTTTGCTATAAAACAGTATGCTGCGTTACACTGGCAGCAGCCTCACATACTTCGTGCTTACCTCATCTCTTGCATGCAGCAGTTTCTGTTGCGCTTGATTTAATCTCATGTTGCTTATATAGTAACATGCTACACAAGCTTGTAGCCAGGGAACAATAGTCTATACCATATAGCCTAGGTAGGTAGTAGGCTACTCCATCTAGGTTTCTCTAAGTACATTCTGTGATGTTCCCACAATGGCAAAATCAACTAATGACACATTTCTCAGAATGTATCTCATCGTTAAATGGTGCACAGCTGTAATTTCAAGGATGCAAATAATCTTAAGGCAAAGGTGAAACAGAGAGAGGTCCAGGACCGCCAACGGCTTCAAGTCCTTTCTTGTGGCATCGGATGTGCTGCGGTCCCGATGAATGTGCAAGATTTCTGAAATACATGTTGCGTCGTATCACCTCCCCTGAAGAGAGCTGTTTTGGTCATGAAGTCACTTTTTTCTTAAATAGTTGCATAGCTTATGTGGTACTTTCCAAGGAGCCATGCCCCAAAAGCCCCAGATTCTAGGTATATTTGCCGTAAGAAGTCCAGGATAGAGAGGCCAGATGTGTTCCACCAAGAGCGCTCCACAGCAAGTGTCATCAGTTTACTTGCTGGAAGGTCTGTCCCTGGCTTGTCTCCAAGCTTTGGTCTGGTCAACTCCTTTCCTTCCTGGGAGTATGTCCCCACACATCCACCCGTTCCCTGCCTCCCCTTCCCCCTAAACAAACCCCCCAAGAAGAGTATGGATTGCAGATCTGTTGCTTAACTGTTTCCTTCCCAGTGTCAAAGTGAGCAAGATGCAATAATCCTGATAAGAAAAACGAAAGCCAGCATTTTTCCAATATGGCCAAAATCATTCTAAATGGTCTTTATGATTCCTCAGATAATTGGAAATTATCCTTTCTCCATCAACCAGATACTACATATCTTTTATGAAGATGATAAAGACCTAGTTTCCAATGAGAAAGTGAAAGAGAGGGCATGCTCCAGAAGTCTCAGTATGGTGGAGGACATGGTGGGGCCCGGGCCGCCATGGTGCATAGATTACTGGACTTTCATTTAAGAGGCCTGGATTTAAGCCCCTGCATTACCTCCAATCAATTCCGTAACCTGGGGAAAATCTCTGTCCCTCTTAATAAGAGTTTCCTCATCTGACAATGAAAGGATTAGTGCAGGATCCCATCTGCTGGCCCCAAGTTAGCAACTCCTGATCCATATGATCTAAAAATCTTTTGTGAGTCTGAAATGCTATAAACCTAAGATGCCTGTAACCCCAGATTGCTCCCAGTGTGGTGGGAGCCGGCATTTGGGCAGTAGAGGTGTGTGAATAAAAGTGGTGCTAGTCATGTGGTGATGAATGAATTCTGCGCATTCCTGGCACACGCTTGTCTTCTCTTTACGATTCCACAGTACTGCACCTCTGTCCCTGTATTTTCCAAGGGGTATCCCTTTCTCTAGGAGGTCAGTCAAGTTGCTGACTTTTAGTGTCAGCCACTGGGAGTTGGGTTGAATGGAGTTAGGTTGGATGAGCTGAGCTGAGGAAGTGCAGTTGGGGGAAGAAATTGTGGTTGACTTCTTTGGAGATAATCCCATCCCATACCACCCCACTTTCTTTGTAGCTTAGAGGGAACCATTATAGAGAATAAAGCCGATGTGTAATTGCCTTGTTGGTTTGGTGGTGGGAGGGTAGGAAAGCTGGGGGGAATGGTTCTAATTGTGTTTGGACTTTTTTCCCAGGAACTTTTAACTTGCTGTGAAGAGGGGAAGGGGGAGCTCAAGGATGGCCTGGAGGTGATGCTCAGTGTCCCAAAGAAAGCCAACGATGCCATGCATGTCAGCATGCTGGAAGGTAGCTGTCCTCTCGGCCTCCTCGGGGAGCCTCCTCCTTTCTTAAGACCACAGAGCTTGTATCATGGGAGGGAAATAGCATGAAGTCGGGCAAGGGGCAAGGCTGGAAGGGAGGAGAAATGGCAAGTTGATCCATAGGTCCTTGGGTGGTGTGAGAGGAGCTGCGCAGGGTCCAGCTCAGCGAACACTGCCTCCAGGTATGACCCGGCCTAAGCCGTGTCAGTGTGCGGGCGCCTTGCTGCCTGTGAGGTGTTCTAGGAAAGGCCCTCATCCTTACTACAGGGGTGCTCCAGCCCGGACCCGCAGCAGTCCCGTTCGTCTGCACAGCACTTGCATTGCATTTGTCAGCAGAATAAGTAGAAATCTTGCATGTGTGAGCACACGTCTTCAGCCTTATTCCCTTCTTTTCTTACTGTAGTAAAATATACATAACCTGAAGTTTCCCATTAGGACCATTTTTAAGTGTACCGAGCAGTGGCATTAAGTACAGTCACACTGGTGTGCAGCTACCCTTATGCCATTCCTAGCAGGTGAGTTAAGTCCAACCAGGTAAACCTGATAGGACTTCACCAAAGTACATTCAGTCCACTGGAACCATGTCCTGTCTTGGGACCTATAAACCTGGTATAATGAGACCCCAATCAAGTGTTTTTAACACTGCAAAACGAGATGAGCAGAGCAGCCATACTGGGGCGGAAATTCTCGATGAGTTTACTCATCCCAGTCAGTGCTGGCAAACAGGTGTTGCAGGAGATAAGTGTGCTTTGTTGTAAAGATGTAAACCTGTGAACTGTTATTTTTCATTTAAGAGCTGATGCTTTCTCCCCCATCACTCCACCTCCCATCTACAAAACTTAATCTGGTCTCAGTACCAACCACTAGGTCCCCTTTAGCAAGAAAGCCCTGATTCTACACATAAAGGAACCCTGGTTACCTTCTCCAGACTAAGCACTAACCATCTAAATATATTCCTTTGTCACAATTTCTCCACCCCTTTCTGTTACGTTTGCACCTACTCCCATCCCGGGTGTACCCTTCCCCTCTGGCCTTACCCTGACGTGTTCGGGATCTGGCTACTCCAGGTATGGTCTGTGAACCAGCAGCAGTAATGCTATGAGCTTGTCAGAGTGCAAATTCACGCACTCCACCGTACACCTACTAAATCCCACTCTCTTGGGAGGTGAGTGGTGGGCAGCAGTCTGTGATCTCACAAGCCATCTGGGTGATTCGTATGCACGGTAAAGTTTCAGAACCTCTGCTAAACATTTAAAGTGGTATAAATATAAACTCTTAAAAGTGTATGCATCACACAATATAAGAACAATCAAAGGAAATTGCCCTAGGAATGGAATATGAGAAATAGAGGCACTACAAATAAAGCAGAGTCAAGGGCATTCAGTCCATCAGTGTTTGTCCTTAGCCCCACACTGAGCTCTGAGTCAGGGGCTCTGGGGGGCTGTGGGGTTCACCCTCGCAGGAGGCCGCAGACTGACAGTGGAGCTGTGGGGAGGCTTCCCAGGACCTTTGCAGGAGATTCCTCCAGTACTGGCTGTGGGTGGGAGAGCTGGTGCAGGTAGGGAGATCTGATTACAGTTCCGAAGAGCTGTCCGCTGCAGTGCTCGGGAGTCTCCGGAACCAGCTGAGAGGGAACACGCTGCGGGAGCCGAGGGCTCACAGTTAGGGCAGCCTTTCTCTGAGAGGGGAGTGGAACGTGGCCCCCTGACTGTGGCCCTAGAGAAGCTCCACAGGGTGAAAATGGTGTTTTTCAGGGTTCGACGAGAACCTGGACGTGCAGGGGGAGCTGATTCTCCAGGACGCCTTTCAAGTGTGGGACCCGAAGTCACTGATCCGGAAGGGGCGGGAGCGGCATTTGTTCCTCTTTGAGATCTCTTTGGTTTTTAGCAAGGAGATCAAAGACTCTTCAGGACACACAAAATATGTTTACAAGAACAAGCTACTGGTAGGTTGGACAGGTGGGATAAGACAAGACTCCCTGTTTCCATAGAGCCCTTGGGCAGGAAGGGATCTTGAACACTCAGCTCATCTCTCCCCCTGGCACCACACCAAAGTCATCCTGGACAAATGAAAATGCCTTCTATTTGGAAAGCTCCCCTGTCAACTCCCAGTTCTGCATTTTGGAGTTCACAGTTCTTCCTCTTTGCTTTTAGCACCGCCCTCTTCACCTTCCCTCCCTGCTACCTGCTAATCAGGCACCAGCCTGTAGGTCCTTTCATCCTGGGTAGATGAACAAAATGTCCGGTCTATTTGTTTGATTGACAGAAGCCCCTTCCTCGGTCCTCTCCTCTTTGTTGCCTTTCCCTTCCCACCCCAGCCCTAAGTTTCCCCACTGCCCTCCCCTTCCCCGCCTCTCACAGGCATTTCCTGTCTACAGACCTCAGAGCTGGGTGTGACCGAGCACGTAGAGGGGGATCCCTGCAAATTTGCCTTGTGGTCTGGGCGCACCCCATCCTCAGACAATAAAACCGTGCTGAAGGTAAGCACTGCTGTCTGCTGGGCCGGGGCTAGAGGGATGTGGGCACCTTACACCTGAAATCTGGGGCCAAGAGCTTCCACAGAGTGCTGGGCCTGTTTTGGAAAGGGTAGCATCATATGGGTATTGAGAAGCAAATTCTGTCATGAAAGTGGACTCAACATCTCCAAGATGAGGGTCTTCTAAGTCCATGCACTGTGTGAGCATGGAGTGAAGAAGTCAGAACATGGCCTACTGGGCTTCCCCACAGGGTCCACTGAAGGTGTTCTGTCCATATGTCCCCTCAAGTGTCAAGACAACAGTTGACCCTTTGACAAAATGCATCTTGATTTGCTCCATATTAATTCAATCTTTTTTCCTGAACACCTCGTACATGTAAGGTATTCTGCTCAGTGCTGTGGAGGATAGTTACGTGTAAGTTATGGACCCTGTCCTCGGGATTTACAACCTAGAAGCTCTGGTAAATTACACCAGCGTAGGAACTATGCTGATTGAGAGAGATGTAAAGAAAGGGCCTTTCGCCAGGCGATGGCCTTAAGGAGTCCTTTCAGCTCTGCAGAGCACGCAGCCTGGGACTGAGTCAGTGCTTGCGGTGATGTTGGTCTCACTGAGAAGAGGTCCTGCCCATGCAGCACCCACGGTCATTGCTTATCAGGGAAGTGCCCATCGCTGAATTGCCAGCATAGCTGCTACCTGTCATGAGACAGAATTACCTGGGAAAGGTTCCACAAAGACAAATGAGATTCACGAAATGGGAGTGATGCCTCCAATAAGCAGGTTTACAAAGCTAAAAACCCAGTCAGCCATGCTAGGGGGTGAACATCCTGAGCTTTCTGCATACCAGTTGGTTATTAGCTGCTGCCTTCAAATGCCCATTTGCTGCCCTTCCCTGTGCTCCCCAGACCACCCCAGAATCAAGTAACTGAAGCATTTGTCCCTGACCTCGGGGGTACCTCCAGAAACTGCTGCAGCCTCAGGGTAGAGATCAGTATTGGCTAATACTTCACAGGTTATTAAATACTTTGAAGTCACCCCTGTAGAAGTCTGCATTGCGTTTGAGGTTATAGCTCTGCTCTAGGAGTTAGAGAAGTGTGTCCCTGGGATTGGAGAGTCCTGAGTATATAAAATGAGAAATAAGCTCCTCAGATATTTGACATCTCAAAACTAATGGGCGAAGCCTGCGAGAGGAGGGTTGAGAACTGTTTTGGTGGGATGAGGGGGGAGGGGTCCTGACTCTTCCTCCCTATGGCACTCCAGGCCTCCAACATAGAAACCAAGCAGGAGTGGATCAAGAACATACGTGAGGTGATTCAAGAAAGGATCATTCACCTGAAAGGAGCTTTAAAGGAGCCAATTCAGCTCCCCAAAACACCAGCCAAACTGAGGAACAATAGTAAGAGGTAACCAGCGTCTCCTCCCAGTGCTGCCTCACATGGTTCTGGGAGGGGGAGAGGGGTAAACCTTTGCTTCCACAGGGGCGGTGCGCTCTGCAGGTGGTACCCCCTCCATGAAGCCCCACCGAGTGCTACCTAAGATGAGTTCATCTCCTCTTTAAGCAGCTTACCACTTACTGTCAATTCAATTCAGCTGGGCTTTGTTGAGCACCTCTTCTTTGACACACGCTCAGCAAGGTGCTACCAGAAGATAAAAAGGAAGTGTGTAAGATGAGTCTATTCCCTCAAGAACCACCTAAGTCGTGGTTCACATGTGAAATAGGGAGACAGAGGAACTGGTACCAGTAGGACAGTGGGGAAGGCTTGAAGAAGAAGGCGGGCCGTGAGTGGGGAGCTCTCTGGGCTTGTTGGACAGTGAAGGGCTTTGTGTGCTGTCACGCCTGGGGTCGGCCTGATGGGGCGGTCCCTGCAGCTCCTGCTGCCACACCCCCAAGTCCTCCCGGAAACGCAGTGGGATTGGGCAGAAGAGGGCTTATTGTTTTATCTTCATGTCTCTGGGCCATTCTGAATCCCAGTTTCCCTTAGACCAATGGATGACTTCTTAATCTTAAGTATTTCTTTCTCAAGTCTCCATGTGACAATCACCTACAATGACTCTTGGAGGGCACTTCAAAAGAAAGCATACAAAATCTTCATGCCAGTTTTGGGGGGGGGAGCAAACAGCAGAGATCTGGCGGTGACGGCCATTGGTGGTGACAGGCTCTCCTCTCCTCCCCACTCATGAGTGGGATAAATCCAGAAGATCTATTGGACCCTTTGGTGCCAACCGGGACATGCAGGTTGGAGCACCACCGCAGGGCCTGGGCAGCAGCAGCACAGGTCCAGAGGGAGATGGTGGCCCAAAGAGGGTGTGACTGAGCTGGAGAGAGGTACCTCCACAGGGCGGAAGCCCCAACACCTGCCTGACCAGGATGTGTCACCTCTCTGTGCTGGAAGGACAAATTATGACTGTATTGGGGAAAGGGTTATTTTTATTTCAGTTACCTATGTCCAGAGTGCAGGTAAGGGATAGACTTATTAAACACTAGAGACAGACCCTGTTGCAGAAAGGCCCTACATTAATAAGATAGGATGGAAATGGTCATAAAGAGCTGAATGTCCAGGACCATGGTGGGAATGGATATTCAGGTGAAGTCAGCTAGGGCTACTTTGAAAAAAAGCCTCTTTCTCCTAGAGAAGGAGAGCAGCTCTAGAACATGGAGTGGGCATAGCTTGGAAATGCCTCCCACCTTTTCTGTCATTGTTCTGTGATGAGACAGTGAGAGACCTGCACACTCAGCAGAGAATAGGCAGGCATCTGTAATTTCATTAACTTGGCCTCCTGGATATGAGGACAGAGTTTATGGAGCATTGAATTGGCTTGGGGAATACTACCCACACTCCTGGATGGGCTCCCTACCTCCCCCAGAACTGGTTTCATCTGGAGGGCCCAGAAGGGCCTGCAATGGGCCAGAGTCGTGGGAAGCAGAAAGTACAGCCAATTATCTGCAAGCTGGGGAGCAGTGGCCCAGACATCTACAACAACAGATGATCTGAAAGTCCTTTATTTTTGGTTTTGAAATACATCACATAATTTTTACAGCAGATTTTCCTTCCTACAAATATGTGGCTTATGTTATTAAAATAAGTTGGCATTTTCCAAGCCCACAGGGGCAGGGGTGGGAGGGGAAGAGCAGTCGACTTAGAAATCTTCTGGGTGGAAGAAAACACTTTTCTGACTAGTAGACACTGTGTATATACACGTGCATCATATCTGTGCCCACACGCACACACGTGTGTACATACACTCACAGTCGTCATTGTTTAGACTCTGTGATGCGGCTTTAGTATGTGGGTGTTTTGCCCATGCGGTAATGTTCTCAGACAGCAAGTTCCCCTTCTCCCTGATGCCCTAACTTCTCCGCAAGCAGCATCAGGGGTGTGACTTTCATAAAAGCCTCATGGAAAGAGCTGTTCTTCCCTGTGCTGACTTAGCCAACCTTGGGCCCACATCTCCTCCAGTTTTTGTTTGACACACACCATTTAGCCTTCACCAGTTCCCAGACATTTAATCCCCCTTGGCACCGGCTATGGGTTCAGTGAAGGATTGGGACACAGTTCTAAAGCTGGAGAGATGAAGGAGCATGTGGGACAGCTTTACGGTCCAGGAGACTAGGAAGGGGTCCAAAGGGCAGAGCACACTTGGGAGACGTTGCTATCAGATGCTGAGGAACATGCTGCTGTGGAATCTGTCACCGTCTCTTGTCTTTGAGAAGACGCCTTGGCCTTCTGTGTTTATAAGAAGTCATCACAAATAAGTACAAGGTCAACATGTACTTATCAAAATGAAGGCAGTGAAGTCCTCCTCCATACCCAGGAGTTGAGGGTCTAATATCAGGAACTTCCCAAAGATAATCTCTGTTGGAGGAAATATCCCACTCCAGTTTCTAGAGCAGACAACATAGGTCAAAAAATATCAGTTGTTTTCTTTATATACCCGCTGTAAACCAAACTCCACCCTGTTATAGGATGCAGAAAAACTGAGTCAGAAGCCTAGGTCTAAGTACGATATACCTCTTCCTGCTACCTACCACGGACCTATTCCCAGTAAAGGTGCCTCTTCTACACCATGGGCCAGAGGAGTTTGGGAGAAGGATTCATTTTGTGTTCCATTATCAACAGAGCGATTATGTGTTTACTAAGTACAAGAGGTTATGTCATTGAAAATCACACAGGGCTGCTCCTTTAGGGGGATAATTTTAGACAAATCCCTGCTAGAAATTTCTGAGGCTCTGCTCTGCCAGCCCAGCTGGAAATGCTGTGTGCTCTAAACCCACAGTGGTTCCCCCTACCCCCACCCCTGTTTTTTGTCCTCTTCTTCCTGCAGGGACGGAGTGGAGGACATTGACAGCCAGGGGGATGGGAGCAGCCAGCCAGACACCATCTCCATCGCCTCCAGGACCTCTCAGAACACCGTGGACAGTGACAAGGTAGGACAGTGCCCCAGCCTTGCTTCCTCTAAGACTTGTTGGCTTAACGACCCCTGAAGAGTAACCCCCCAAAGTTTCTCCCGTTATGGAGCCCGACCTCAGGAGCTGGCTGTCTCTTTGTAGGGCAGAAGGAGGTACGTCACACATGGAGGTCTTGTCTGAGGGGAGACCTCTCGTGTTCTGAGAGTTCAACAGAAGTGGCGAGGGTAAAAAGCAAGTCTCTAAACCTCCTCTCCTGCTGAGGTGCCTCACCCGGGCTGCTTGGGCCGCTCTGCTTCCTGGAGGCAGGAGCTCAGGGAGCTGAGGCTGGGATAGTTTCCTGAGACCTTAGTGGCTGTGACTGGCTCACATTCAGAATGATTTGAATGGACTCATCTCAAAGTTAGACCAAGACCGATGATTTGGGAGATGGCCACAGAGCTGCTGGTTGGTGGGAGCCTCCTATCCAGAGGGGCTCCTGTGGGAACGATGATTCCTTCCCCTGGTCAGACACCGGGGCTCTGTTCCTGAGATGCAGAGGACCAGGAGGTGGTGTGTGAAACAGCGTGTAGGGATGTAGCAGTCTTGGGAGAAAGCCTGGTTGCTTGCTTTCTTACATTTTGGAGCAAATAAACAAAAGTTAGTAGCTCTCATGGGAAGCAGAAGAAAGGAGACTGTAGCCAAGACTCAGTGCGTTTGCTGAAGTGAGGGGAAGGATTCAATGTCTGAATTTGCAGCAGGGACATGCAAGGCTTTGCCTCTGACCCCACTCTCCTTTGCCTACCTCGGGGTCGGAGGAGTATGAGACGATCTTTTGCTGCACGTTAGTGTTCTTATTGAGGAAGGTATGGATTTGCAAAGATTGGCTAGCCCTAGTTTATCTAGACCTAGTATTTTGGGTTAGTCCTCCAGCCTCAGGTGGCAGGCTGTGTCCCTGCTCCATTTTAGGGTTCTGAGTTATGCGTGTTTTTTAAAGATGATCTGCATTCATTAGGATTTTTCCTAATGTTTTTCCTCACTGGGAAAAAAAGACTGTGCCCCCAATCCCCCTAAGATCATGGCACTAAACTACTCTCTACACTAGTGCTGAAGGACATTCAAAGTCATTCTATCTGACATTCTGCCTTCAAGTTACTAAGCCATTTTGACTATCAGAGTGAATGGAAAGTTGTTTTTTTACCACTTGTAAAAACATACAAAGAAAACTATTTCTGTACTTTCCTTTCTCCTCTGATGTGTTGTTTAGAAATACAGCCTAGAATATCCTATGAATGAAAGTTTCTTTTTAAATAGTCAGTGGGTGGTGAGTGAAGTCCAGTGTTTCTCAGTTCAGACAGAGCCTGTTAGTTTCACGGTCCATCCCTGCCTGCTGCTGCTCTGTCCCCCCGCAGCCCAGGCTTGCCCAGACCCCTCGGTAGAGCTCTTTGTCCTAGGAAGCCATCGGCTGCAGCCATGCCTTGTCTTCTGGCGAGGTAAGTGAGGCTAAATGAGAATATATCTGGCAGTAGGCATTTTGTTGTTTGTGAAGAATTGTGGCGTCTGCACTATTCTGTTAAGTCAGGAAACTGAGGCTAGAAAGACAGAGTGATTGCCCAAGAAACTTCTACTAGTTAGTGGAAAAGCAGAAACTAGAACCCAGATCTTCCCAGTTCACAGTTTTCCCCCCTCACTCTAAAGTCACAGCATTGAACTCCCCGCGCTCAGATCATCTCAGCTGTTCAATCTTTCGACACACTCCCCCAAACCATCGGTCGCATATTCGTGGAAAAGCACCCACCATGTGCTGAGCTCTGTGCTGGATGCCGTAGAGAAGTGTGGACTGTTCGTTGAGTGTGAACCCTTATTTGTGCAATTTTGTGTTGCGTGTGTCTCCGTAGCCAGGCCATTCAGCCCTGACGAGAGCATCATTTGTGTCTGTGTGTTTCACTGCTGCACCCCTGGCACAGGGCACACACCGGTGATCTGGGAACACAGCAGCGGTTAACAGAGGGGCATGGGCTCAGGGGTCTCCAGCATAAAAGGCAGCTTAAACTGGTAATCTGAAAAGCCGCCAAACATACAAACATTGTATTTTTAAATGTCTACCTACCAACGGGAAGCTTCGGTCGGCGGGAGAGCCTGGCCTATTGAGAACGTCGCCCGCAGCACCCTGGGAGACGTGGGCGCAGGTTGGGAGGTGACGAGAGGCTCTGTGTCCTGCACGGAACCTGGAAAACTGTTTCAAAAGTCACACTTTCAGAATGAAACAGAGTGCTTGTCTGTGACCATGCACTGTAATTTAGAATGTTCTTACTTTTCTAACACAGAAGAGTGATAACAAAGCAGCCATGTGGCCTTGACCTGCACTCCCCTTCATTAGAGAAACCATTCATTGCTAGCGATGAATTCTCCCCTAACTAGACCGGAAGACCAGGAAACTGGTCTCCATTGGTTTCCAAGTGGTCTGGTAAGCAGACCCTGAAGTAGGAAAAGATAACAAAGCGGATTGATTCAGGTAAACTGAGCCATGTTCAACAGAAGGGCAAACTCAGGTGGCTGTGGGTAGGGGAAGGGCAGAGATGCCTCGCAGAGACTGGGGTCCTTTAACCGAATGGGTTTCTAGGAGAGACCCCAGTCTTCCCGTTCTAATCCAGAGGAGTTAGAATAGTGGTGCTGCTGGGCTGGGTGGATGAGGAAAATGTAACCATTAAAAGGGCCACGACAGGCCGATTTGAGTGGCTGTGGAGTCCTAGGGCGCCTTTCTAATCACCCTGCGTGTATCATGTGTGCTATGGTGGGGAGGAAGGAGTCTGGACACACCTGGGTTCAAATCCCAGCTCTGGCACTTACTCTCTGTGGCTTGTCGCATGAATTACTGTGCCTTAGTTTCCCTATCTGCAAAACAAAGATAATGCCCGTCTCACTCAGGCACTGGGAAGATCAAGTAAAATACATTTACTTGGCATCTGTTAGACATTCAGTAAATGTTCATTTCCCACCCTCATTACAGTAGAAACAAAAGTGTAGATACTGTGAATAACAGTACCCAATTATTTAGCAGACTGTGAGGACCGTTGAAAGTTCTTAAGTGGAGTCTGGTCCTCTGGGTTCATCCTAATTAATTGTCAGCAGGATCTTTTCCATATTAGGCCTAAAGAGATGTCGATTCAATTTATCTGTCTATAAACGGAATAGCCTTATTCCTCTTTTCATTTGCTAGCCTTTAGAATCTGAGACTTAGATGTTTGTGCTTACATGGGCTCATGGGTTAATTTTTTATTATTTAATGGGTTAAATCCATTACCGTCAGATATTCATTGTAATCCTCAAATTGTACCACCTTTGGCCAGTGCTAACCTGTAACGCTTTATATATGTGAAGGCAGTTGTCTTTAATCTTCTCTGTTTAGGTTGGAGGTCCTCAGTTTTGCTAGTTGTTCCTTATATTAATGTATTGTCCGAGCCTTCCATATTGTAGTTGTCTTCTTCTGGATCGACTGCAGTATGTAATGATCTGTGTAAAATGGCGCATCCAGAAGGCATGTGATACTGCAGACGTGATCTGATTAATGCGAATTCTGCTTCTCGTGCCAGCGCTGCTCTGCCTCATCTCCCTGAGACCCCCGTGTCCAGGAAGGCTGTACGCTACTGCTCGTAAAAGCTCCAACCTGTTTTCATGGAGCACCTTAGTTGGGCAGGTGACTTCGTAAGCTGAGTGTTGGACTACTTTATACCTATTAGATTTTTCTTATTGGATTACACGCCAGTATTCCAGCATGTTTTGAATATAAAGTATTTGTCCAGTATATCATCTCTGAGCATTATTGGGTAAATATACCTTATGTGGCTTTATCCAAATTCTTGCTAAAAAGACAAGATTGAGGACAGAAGACCAGTGCCCAACCCCCTCCTCATTTCTCAGCCACGTTTTAGCACATGGAACTCTCTGTGCCAGACTTCTTTCTAGTAAAGGAAACTCCCCCACTTTTCTCTGTAGCAGGAAATCTGGGGTTACTTACTTAAGTTATAAATCTTCCCTTGATAAGGAATCCATCTAATATTCTTAATTTTGCATTAAACGCCGACTACGCCAACATGGGCACCTCAGTAAATGACATTAATAACTTTCCCCAAATTTTCTTTTACTCAATCCTCAAACAGTCTGCATGATTAGGTTCTACCTTACACCTGCCCCATGCAAAACTGTTATCTCCCTGAAGGAAAACGGGTGTGTTTACGTTGTTCTGTGCTGGTCTGAGCTCCTCCCTATTTCAGTCAGTAATATGCTCATCCTACTCCGGCCATCCCACTGTGAAGAGTCTTTTGTCTATAGGTTTATTATTAATTGATGGGGCTTTGCAACCACATTTCGAAGAAATCCAAAATTATAGAATTCTAGTCAAGCAAGGCTGAGTAATGAGGTGGTAGTGAAGAAGTATCTTATTGCTTAACATGATGGATGTCTGCCGATAATTTCCAGCTGATGGTACAGAAGCGGCCGTCTGCACTGTGATGGTCCCTATGCATTGTATTTACATTTAGCCTAGGCATACTGGAGATGCTCCATAAATGCTTATTGAATTGCACATTACAAGTGCATCCTAGTAGGGATACTGTCCATCCAAATATCACCATGAATTTCTAGACATGTCCAGGCTGGCTGAAATAGGGAAATCAAAGTGAAAATGAGTTGAAGCTGTTATCCCTTGCAAAATTGTAAGGGAGAGAGCATTGCTGGAACATGATTATAATTTGAATGAGGAATTTCAATGACAAGCTAATGTGATCTAAGATGCAAGATGGGCTGAGAATGGCAGTGAGCTGAAGGGGGAGAGGGAAGTGGCTGAGAACCTGGAGACTTCAAGATCTAACTCAGTAATATTTTTAAAATTCTGGCCTGTCAAATTAATATAGCAGATCATGACCGAAATGTTGTTTTACTGATTGGGAGGGAAGGCTGTGTTTAGAGATGATGAGGGTTTGACTAAGGGGAAGTCAAAGATCCCTACAGTGGTACTCGCTGCGGTAACAAGCTGCACATGACTAGGGGTGACGCAGCCTGGCTGCTGGGGGCTTCTGGGAATGAACAGACTTCGGTAGCGCCCCACCTGGCTTGTCAGAACCTGGTAATCCTGAAACCTGCACTCTGGGAGCACATAGCAGGCCACTGGGTACGAGGGCTGTAGTCAAAGGGTCTAGCCCATGCACTGGTGCATTGCTGAGGGCCCTGCCCCTGCATTGGCCTAGTCCAGCTCTCTTTATTCATGCACTGTGTTGAGGTGCGGCTTACCCCATAGCAGGTGCAGTTCTCCGCGCTGGCACTATAGCAATGAACAAACCAAAGCCAAGCCATCGTCTAGGTTGGCTTTCTTGCAGGGAAGGAATGTAAACAGTCAGAAAGAGAAAGGGCGGCATCCCTAGTCTTCTGCTAATAGCATCAGAGGTAAAAAGTCACTCAATTTTTCTTCTAAGAAAAAGTGGGATGATGCTGCCATTGGAAGAACTTGAATTTCATGTAAGAAATTATTTTCCCTGTGGGGATTATTGCTGACAGTGGGACAGATGACTCAGGAAAAAGAAATCTCTTCATTTAAATGGGCTTATAAATTGGGGGTGGAGGTGGAAGCCCCTAGAGAACAAGGTGTGGGAAAGGATAGGAGTACCTGGTACTTGGGAGAGTGTGGGAAGGGAGGAGGAAAGCATCCTGGGTCCAATTGCCTAGAAATAGAGTCTGAGACTGAGATTACTGTGCGTGTAAGTTATTGGGGGGAGGGTGCTCTCAGGCAAAGGAACAGAGAAACAGGGTCTGGTGGAGGAGAAAAGGCAAACATGCACATGGTTTCAGCTGGAGTCTGGCTCAGCCTGACCCCTCCCAGAGCTTTGGAACATGAATTGCACCCGGAGTTTGCTCCACCTGGAGACCAGGTTGGGTGGCGGAGGGAGGTTGGCCAGCCTTTTGTGTCAGCGGTGAGCTGTTAGTAGCCACTATGCACAAGAACTCAAGCATGGGCGCCCTGGGGGGAAAGGGGATCCAGGTGGGATGCAAGGCATCTACTGTAGGAAGGAAAGGCGACTGTGGTAGGAAGGGGATGGGTTTTGAGATCAGGCATGGACTGAACCCTTGACCATTTACCTTGAGTGGGTCATTTAATCATTGTGTGCCTCCGTGTTCTCATCTGCACTGTGAGGGCAATGATTTCTGCTTCCCTGGATTTTGAAGGACTAGCCGAGATCCTGTATAAAGCATGGTCTGAGCAGAGGAGGCATGAAGAGGAGGTACATCACTGCCCAGGTGACGGCAGGGCACTGCCATGCAAGAGAATGGTCAGTGTGCTCCCTGGAGTTTTAAGCAGCCACAGATTGCTGGGTTCTGCCACTTAAGAGAAAACCAAACATCTAGAAATGAAGACTCATCAGGGTCAGGGCTAGTAAAAATCCTATCAGTTCACACTAGGTAAGAATTTTCACTTAACAAATCCTTAAAAACCATCCAGATGGTTTGCCCATGGTGGGTCTCCAGACCATTACTGTGACAATGTGTGACACTCAGCAGGGGCGCCCGCACAGGCGAGCCACTCACTGCAGATCCAGACTGCGACACAGTCGCGTTAGAAGCCGAGGAAGATGTGGCGGGTCTTCCAGGGCGTTCCTCGGCACTTTGTTCGTCTGCCTTTGTCTCAATGGGGCCTGAGGGCCCATAAAATATTTCTTTATGTATATTGCCTCCTATCTAGTAAGAAAACACTTTCTAACTCTTAAATCAATACATGAAAAGATTATATAATTGTGTTTCCTATTACCAGGACTTGGAGTTGATATATCTGAAATCCAAACTTGGACTTCACAAGCTCACGTAATCTTGAGTCTCAGTCTGCACCCCATGCCTGATGGTATACTGGGCCAGAATTGCTGTACAAATCTGATTTTTCTCACTGATTTCTGATTTTGGTAGACAGTCCAAAGTAGGAAAAATGCCATCTTCACGTTAAAGTTTTAAGCCCAACTTGTGATTTATTTTTTCAGTTTTCTGAACAATCCAAATTCAGAACCAGATTTGAAAATAGCTTTTTTTCCTAGTGTGCTGTGTGGTGGCAGTGGGCAAGAAAAAAAATGGGACCCTGCCCTGGCTGGTGTGGCTTGGCTGGTTGGAGTGTTGTCCCATAACTGAAAAATCACAGCCTCGATTCCCAGTTGGGGCACATACCTAGGTTGTGTGTTCAGTCCCTGGGCCGGGCGCGTATGGGAGGCAACCAATCGATGTTTCTCTCCACCTCACTGTTTCTCTGTCTCCTCTTCTCTCTTAAAAAAAGCAATGGAAAATGTCCTCAGGTGAGGATAAAAACAGAAAACAGCACAAAACACAGGACCCCCGGTCCTCAGGATGGCCAGAGCTCCCTCTCTGTGGCTGCTCTGTCACCTCCCCAGAATCACAGCTTCGTTGTCCCCAGCGGCATTCCGTACAGTAAAATGTGTTGCCTTTTCAGAACAAAATGATAAAGTGTGAGGAGCTGAGGTCACATGTTTTCCTGTAAAGGAAAAGTTGCTCAAACGATGACTGGCCTCCAGAAGCCGCACACCACCAAAGTGTGTGAAATGCACTTTAATAAAAATGCCGTCCTCGGTCCGCAGGGCAAACTCTCCCAGGACAGCGTTACTCTACTTAATGTTTTCATTTATACTCCGTGGTTTGAAAACCTTCCTTGAGAGAACCACCTTTAAACTTGCCAATCACCTGAAAATGCAAGTAAGTTTCACTAAATAAGGGAACCAATGAGCAGTCTGCGCACCGGGCAGACGGAGGCAAACTCAGCAGAGCTCTCCTGATGCTCAGGGCACTGCCTCCCGCAGCACCTCTGTGTCTGGTGGAAGCCCTGCACGCTGCCTGTCACAGAGGGAGGGAGACTGCACAGGGTGATTTGCGAGTAGATTAGGTCTCTACGAGACAGCTGCCGAGTAGCCAGAGGCCACATTTGACTCCCACGAGTTTGGAACTTGGAAACATAGAAGCTTTGGGAAGAAAAGAGCCTGAAAAATCACCTACCCTCTGTCTTCATCTTGTTTAAAAGAAACTGAATAACTACTCAGAGTCAAAAACCAGTTAATGGCAGACCTTAGACTCAAACCCAAGTCAATTCCCTGCCTGTTAAATTGGATTGAAAATAGTACTTTGGAGGTAACCCTGATAGTTCAGCTTCTAGATCCTTGTAGCAAAAAGCAAACACAATTGTGACCCCTTCTCCGACGGCCTCTGCACCAGCCTGTCCCAGCCCTGGTAAATCCATAGTGACCCAAAATAAACAACCAAGTAGTTCTATAGCCCCATCTTGTGTCCCTAGGGCTGGCATATGGGAAAAAGGAAAGACAATTTCTCAAATATGAATGCCTATCACAGTCTGTTTCATACCAAGTACGTGTGACTCATATGGTGGCCTTGGTGGGGGTGTGCGTCTGCCCCAGACAGAGTCTTCCTGTCTCTCAAGGTAAATTCCTGGTTGGGCTCCCAGTGCTTGGCAGCGAGCGCCGAGATGTGGCAAGGCTGCTCCCTGCCTCCGAGCTGCCTGCGAGCAGGGAGTCTCCAGAACCTGCGCAGCCACAAACTTTAATTCTATTTTTTAAAATTTTGGTGGAAGGAGAAAACAAATCTCAGGGAGACCCACGATGTCCAAGTGGATTAGCTGGTGACAGTCCAAGGCAAACAAGACCCAAGTGAGTAGTTCGCTTTCACCTGGATGTTTTCTGCTGGGGAGACAGAGTTCTGAGACGGGGAGGCGGCCCGGACAGAGCAGGGAGGGCAGAGCAAGGCCTGGAGGCTGGAGGCAGAAGGAGAAGCAGCAGCTCTTAGCCCAAAGAATGTAATGGACTTTTCTACACAGACCTCTTGACACATCACTTACTCTTTTTTCCTTCTGTGTCAGTTAAAGAGAAAAAGTTCTTTTCGAGTAGGACAGAATGACTGAATCCCTTTTAAAGCTACGGTAGGGGGAACAGGCTATGGGAAATACTGTTCTTCAAATGCTGCGCTCCTGGAGGACTAGAAGTAACACCAGGAGTGTGGTAACTGGAGGTAAGCAATCCAGTGGGTATGAAAATTAACTCTTTTAGAAATGTCAAGCAGAAACATTGCTAGAAATGAATGTCTGCAACCAAAGCAGTGAGACTAGAAAGGGGGGGGCTGAGGGGGAGGGGACTTTGAAGTGGAGGTTCTGCTGTAGAGCGAGCCGCCCTCACCTGCCCGTACCATGCTGTGAAACATGGCATGCTTTCTGTGACCATGACATAGGGTTCTTGGGGAAAGCCTGTTGGATAGACAAGTGAGTAAATATTATCCTGCTTGTTGATCTTGAGCTTAGACTGAAAATGCTTGCTTGGGTTTTACCTGCCGGGCAGCCTAGTGTCACTTCCTCGCTGCTGATGGCTATGCCCACCTGCCTTTCACCGCCAGGGTCACGCAGCAGGTGGGTGATGGGGTTGGGTGGGTCTAAGAATCTGTGTCATTGGGATGAGATGATGTGATCGTGTTGCCAGAAAGCAGGGCCTGGTCAAGAGAAGCAAGCCGAGTGTTCTCTGTGGTGGCCACCCACTGGGAGCAGCAGTGAGGACGTGACTCTGGCTCGGGGCCTCTCCCTGGGCCACGACACAGCAGGTGCCCTCAGGGGCGCCTGGTAGCCCTTCCTGTTGTGAGAAAACCGTTCGGGGAGATGAAGAACTGCAGATGGGGCCCATCACAGGCCCACTGCCTAGTCCCAACCAGCACGAGTCAGGCGTAGCGTTCTTCTCCCACCGCGTTCCACGTGCGTCTGGCCCTAGGTGTGTTGAGCAGTCACTTCCTTGTGCCCGGGCGCAGTCAGTTTTCAGCCTCCTCATATGTTAGGACTTAAAGTTCAATCTTCCAAGTTCAGAATGTTCATATACCGTCTTTATTTAATGCTCTAACAGACTCTGTTTGGAATTGGTCATTGCTGAGAGAGGTTGCAGTGACTAGCGGTTCCGGAGAGCTCTTCCTCTAATCCGAGTGGGCCCTGCTGAGGCCGCTGAGGAGTGCTTCGTGAAGGCTCCTGCACACATTGCTCTCTGCCCCGTTCCAACTGCAGGGCCTTGAACTTCTCTCTGAACTTCATGAGGTACTAGAGAGAAAAAAAGGCTCTGCATTTTACTATGTCCGTCTCCTGTCTCCTGCTAGCTGGTATTTTTTCAGCTGCAGGCGTGGTGTTGAAAGATCAGGACGTATTCACATAATCCAAATATTATTAAATTTTTCCTACCTCCTAAAACAGGAATGTCAGAGGAAAATTATTCATAAAACTTGTTCTAATTTTTTTTAAATAAAGGACGTGAGGGGATGAGGAGCAGGGAATCGTTTTGCTAAAGGAAGGTGCTTCACACCATGGAGTCTGAAATCTGTAACGCAGGCTCTGTCTCACCTCCCAGCCCACCTCCCAACCCCCAAAACAAGAATGCTCACAATTTTTATGCCTCTTTACACACAGGCTATTTAGAACCTTTATTGCATTCATGAAAAATTTCTCAAAAATTCCTAAAAGAAAAAGATTTTCAGAGTGTGTTCAACATTTATATATGTGTTATTTCGAGGGCAAACACCTAGGCACTACCATTAACACATGACCAGACAGAAAAATCTGTTAATGGAGAAGAATGAAATTAGAGGCAGAATAGAAAATTATTTCAAATATATGGGTATGCTGAATTCATTCTTTTATTAAACAGTTTTATTGAGTGTTCACTGATGACCAGATACCTTGGAGATTCCGGACACGTAAGGATGATCTCTGTCCTCATGCCATAGTCCCAAAGTGTCTCATGCATGATACCAAATGCAGTAACTGGATACACATTCCATGTGCTGAAGAAAGGAGACAGTTGTACTTAGTACTTCCTTTACGCCTGTTGCTGTGCTGGGCATCGAAGACATTACAAAGATGAATGTGTCCAATGAGATACATACTTACCATACGAAATGCTGCATTTTACAAGCGTAACAGAAGTATATCCACTTTGAACAACAAATTTAGGCTGGGAACCAGGGAAGACTGTTATAACACAAGTGAAATGTGAACTTGGCCTTGAAATTCATCCTCCTTTCTGTTTCTCCTCCTTTGTGTCAGTTTTGACCTCAAAGTAAGTGTTGTAGTCACAGACAGTATGTAAAAGAACAGTGCTACTGAAACATCTGTATCAAAGAAGTATTTTGTTTGGATGTAGAATTACACTTTTTTTTTTAAATAGACTCTTAGCTTTGGTGGGAAGTATTCAAAAGTTCCCTTAGAATCTTCACCAAAATCTTCTTTTACTTCCTCACAATCATCTAATGCTTAAACAAGTAGTAGCATACAATAAGTATTGTTTTACGCTTTTTCCTGTGTAACAAATCTGGGTGATTTCATTACTGGATATGTAGAGCTGCTTCACTCTTTTGATGGCTAGACAGTGTTTTATCACTTGCAGTGCCTTAACTATTTTACTAATCCCCTATGGATGGGTGTATGGGATGTTTCCAATCCTCTGCCATTACAAACAAGGCTGTAATCCTTATACAGATATAGCTTCTCGCACTCGTGAGTTGTGAGTATATTAATAGGCTAACATCCTCAAAGCAGAGTTACTGCATCAAAGGGAATATGCATGTTAAGTTTTAGAGACATTGCCAAATCCCCCCTCACCTGTCGGGAGTGATTTGCTCTCCTTCTGCTGTGTGAGTACCTGTTTCCCCGCAGCCTTGCAGCCCAGGCCTCACTGGTATATTTTACCTTTTCCAGTCCGATATGACATTCTTTCAAAGTAATCTTTATTCATTATTGCTCTTGTGTGTTTTGTCTAACTAAGAATACTGAGACTTTATTATTTTCTATTTTTATTAAAATGTACAGTATTTAGTCTGTACTGTTACCTACTAAGAGTTATGGACTTGTCTGGTTAACTAACCATTATTTATACTCTTATTCCTATGAATAAAAGACATTCCTGATTATAAACATCTGGTCTACATTACAGTTAAAATTTTAAAGTGAAATACATCTGTTTAAAATGCATAAAAACTACAAAACCAGTGAATGACTAATTATAAAGTAAGCACACATGCAATGCCCTGCCGGCATGAATGCAGGGCCTCACCAGCTTCCCAGGGCCCCTGTGGGCCCCTCCGTCACACCAGCCCCCTCCGCTGGAGGCGCTGTTCTCCTGACATTCGTAATAATGTCATTGCTCTTTTTTTATAATTTCACCTCCCATGTGTGTGTTCCTAAAACGGTATAGCGTCAATGTAGCTGTTGTGAAATTTTATGTGATTGGAATCGCACTGTATGTTTGCGTGTGTCTTGTTTCTGTTGCTCAGCACGCGTCCTTACGAAACCCGCCCGCGTCGATGTGCAGAGTTGTCCATCCGTGCCATTGCGGCGGGAGCTCTGTTGCTCGCACACAGCACAGCTTATTCCCCGCGCTGTGCATGGGGGTGTGGGGCTGCTGGGGGCTGCCGTGAGTGTTCCTGTGCTGGGCTAGCCAAACATTTGTTTGCTTTTTCCCTAAGATGGCTCTAGCAGTGCTCAGGTGTCCAACTTCATTCTAAACAATTGCATTGCATGGTATTGTCACCGCTGTCATAACGGTGTGCATTTAAGACAACTTACCAAAATCGGTGAGTTTTTGTGTAGCCATCTTAATATTGAAGATGGAAGGAAATATGCAACATTTTCAGCATATTATGCTTTATTATTTCAAGAAAGGTGAAAGCACAACTGAAGCACACAAAAAAAGATTTGTGCAGTGTATGGAGAAGGTGCTGTGACTGACTGAATGTGTCAAAAGTGGTTTGTGAAGTTTCATGTTGGAGATTTTCCGCTGGACAATGCTCCCGTTGGGTAGACCAGATGAAGTTGTGATCAAATGGAGATGTTGAGAGCAATCAGCATTATACCATGTGGGAGACAGCTGACATACTCAAAATACCCCAATCAGTGAAGTTAGTGGTGACAATGAAAAATGTATCTTTTATGGAAAAAACTAAATGGGCTTTTTGGCCAGCCCAGTATATAAAGATCTTTGTTCACACATACTTGTGTTTCTTTTGGGCGTAAAGCTAGGAGTGTAATTGCTAGGTATAGGGTATGTCTTATATACAAGGTCTGTCCAGAAAGTATCCGGCCATGTACTATGAGAAAGAGAGGCATCTATTGAAGAAGAAACAAGAAACATTGTACGTAGAACAGTGATTCCTCAGCCTCCTTCAGAGTAGGCACCTTGGGACCTCACACAGTTCTCCCAGTCGCCATCAGCTGCCTTGTCGTATTCTACTGAATCTCACCATGGTCTGAAATCTCTTCCCTTTCAAAGGTGATTTTAGTTTTGGGAAAAACCAGAAATCACAGGGTGCCAATCTTGGCTGTTGTGTAGCTGAGTCATCAGGGTGATTTGATGTTTCTCCAAAAAACTTTGTACCAGACATGATGCACGAGTGGATGCGTTGTTGTGATGAAGCTGCCAATCACGAGTTCCCATAGCTGTGGCCTTCTGATTCATCTGAATAGTTTCCACAGAGGGATATTCAAGCTTAACGCAAAATTTGATGCAGATCCATTGCCCTACTCACTCAGTCATTTTGAATGGGACAACCACACAGTGCACACGCTCACTCCACAGCATCTACCACCCCCACCGACGAGCACAGTGAGGTCATCACTGTTCACACATGCATATTCCAGTCCACTCCCTTTGGCTGCCAGGTTACATTGATGTCACACAAACTGTTCTCGTTATGTTAACATAGTTGTACTTTTTCTGGAAAGACCTCATATATCTTCAACTTTACTAGATGATGTAAACTATTTTTTTTAATGCTGATACCAAATTTACACCCTTACCAATATATGTGAAATTTTCTGTGCTCTATATCCCTGCTTCTACTTGAAATTGTCAACTATCAAAATTTTGCAGATCTAGTGGGTATGTGGTAATACCTGCTTATGGTTTTAATTTCCAATTCTCTAATTACTAATGAGGTTGGAACCTTATTGGGCTTTAGGATGTTCTCTTTTATGACGTCCTTGTTCAAGCCTTTTGCCCCTGTATCTAGTGAGTTGTGTGTTTTTTCTTCTGTGTCTTTAGGAGTTCTTCATATATTCTAGATATTAGTCATTTGCTGGTTATATATGTTGTAAATATCTGTCTTCAGTCTGTGGCTAATCTTTTTATTCTCCTTTATTTTGTCTTAAATTATGTGATAAACATATAATTTGCCATATGAAAGGCAATACATTTTTAAATTAGAGGCTCAGATGATGTGACATGAGATGTTTCTTATATTTAGTATTTTAAAAGACAGTTCGCCATTTATTTCTCCTCAGAATAGTGTACCAACACAGACTTTATATACAATGCGGGCTTCTGCCAGTCCCTAAGTACACCCGTGTTTTAATGAAAGAATAAGAACTATAACTTTTGAAATAAATGTGTATGCTGTATTTTACTCTGTGTATTATGTGACAGGTAACACAGCTAAAGCAGTGAAATGTATTAGGAAAAAGATGTTAAATACATGAGCTCTGGAACTCGGCTGGCTGACAAACATCCGACACCTAGGAAGATCGTGACTGACTCCAAAAGACGGGCCCTGCGCGTCTTTGGCATTGATCGAGCGTCCGTATATTCCACCCCCTCCAAGCCTCTGTCCTGTTACACTTGGCCTGTGAAAGGAGCCTCCTAACTGTCCCCAGACGGTCACTCTCACCTCCCCCTAGATCTCTTCCTCACTCTGCAGCCAATGGGATCTTTTTAACGTTCAGGCTCTCCACATCGCTGGATGGCTTCAAGCCCTTCAGCAGCACCCCTTGCTCGTAGGATGAATACCAAAATCCTTAACATGACTTCTGAGGGCTGTGTAATCCAGACCTTGGCCCACTTCTCCAGCCCCACTGAAGCCCCTCTTCTTTTTGTTCACTGCCTGGCAACCTCCGAGGCCCTCCTTGAATGTGTCAGGTTTGTTCCCAGCCCAAGGCCTTTGTAAAGAGACTTTGTTTCCTCTGCCCGGAAAATTCTTTCTCCTCCCATGCCCTGTCTTCTTTTGATCTCAGCCTGTCCTGTCAGTCTGGCAGTCTCCTCCCAAGTCCTGTGTCTTACCACACCCTGTACTGTTATTTCTTGGTACCTAGCACCATCGGTATAAGCGTTTGTGGGGTTATGTGACTGCGTCTTCAACCTGACTTTTAAGTCTGTGAATGAGGGCAGAGATGGGTCTGTGTTGTACCCCTCCCCACATCATTGAATCCCACTAAGTATTGATTTAAATGAGGCACTTGGTAAATATTTGTTAAATGAATAGGTGAGGAACAAATAAACACAGAACATTATGGGTAAGAGAGAGATCTAGAAAGTGAGACTGAGTATAGTTAAGAAAAATCAAAGTTCTAGTTTGATTAAGTTCAGAGAAGTTTCAGCATCAGAGTTTACTAAGTGGGTAGGATTTATTCTGGCACCATTGGTGTTGTGAGTAAAGGTAGAAAGGAAAGCGTGGGGCACCTCGGGGCGTGCAGAGCAGACATGCCTCGTTGAAGTTCAGGGTTTGTGAGGGGAGCTGTGGGAAATAAAACTGGAATGATTGTTTCTGTCAGATCGTGGCGGACCCTGGACACTAAAGGATTTTAGACTTCACTGTTAGCACCCAAGAAGCACTGAGGGTCTGTTTTATTCTAGTGTGGAGGTTACAGAATTACTTTTATCTTCACCTGGATGCATCGCTGTCCTTCTATTCTCTCTTTCTTTCCCTAGACTCAGAAAGAGTCTGAGGTTAACCTGTCTACAGCACTCTGAATCTCATCCTTTCCACCCGCCTCCAGTGTATCAATCAATACCTCTTCTCCTTGTGCTCTTGTCAAACAACCCCTTTCCCTCCGCCGTCAGACACGTTTGTTACTTCATGCTGCCAGGGAGATCTGCACTTGGACTTCTGCCCCCGGTTCTTCTTTCTCTAGATCCTCACCAACTTCCAACGACATGCCACTTTCATTCTGATGTCCACAACACTATCTTTGAAGCGACTTTACTCCTAGGGGGAGGTTCATGTTAGTTGTTCATTCACTCACCACATTTTTCGAGCACCAATTTGTCAGGCGCTGTTCCGGGGTGGAGACACGCAGTGAAACAGAACAGGCCAGCACCTACCCTCGTGAAAGCTGACCTCCACTAGGAACCGGAGAACGAACAAGCTAGTGTAAGACCAACTGGCGATATGGTGCGCACTGTCGCCGCTGGGCACAGCAATTATAGCTGCTCGCCTCTACGTTTCCAATTTGACACCCAGCTTTTCCTCAGTCTCAGCACCAGAAAATTAGTTCCTTTTTCTCTCAAACCAGTAGCATGGTTTGACTTCCCTTTGGGGGCAGAACAACATGATGATCCCAAACACCCAGGTTTTACCTGTGGGTTCATTTTCAGCATATTCCCAGATAGCTGGTCTGTTGCCAAGCCCTGAGAACGACTCCCTCAAAATTCCTCTCACACCACCCCAGGCAGGCCTTGATTACCCTTTGTTTAAATCCTTCCGGTAGCCTCCTAAATGGCCTCCCTGCCTTCTGGGATGTTGCCCCTGCATTTTACTTTTTCTGCTGATAACAGACTCATCTTCCTAAAACATGCCTTTCAACGTGTCACTTGTCTGTTAAAAGCCTTCAATAGCACATTTACTAGGGTAAAGCATAGGCCCGTCTCCAAACACATGTATGTGGCTTTCCCTCCTGCACATGGTCCAGAGACCCTTGTCTGTTGTACACACTATAACGCATTTACATTGGATTGAATCGTGTGAAACTGCCATTTTTGTGTACCCAAGTGGTTGAGTGTTGGCAATGTATGTTTGAACCTCATTGTACTTATTCAGATCATTGGTCGCCTGTATGTCTGTCTCCCATGTTATACTGTGAGTTCCTTGATGATCACGTCTTGCTCTTAATGATGCTCATGTCTTACTGTCTATGTCAGCCGCTGGCACATAGTGTCTGCTGGGAACTGGATGCTCCCACCCAGGCCATGCTTTGCTCAGGCTGCTTCATCTCCAGAAATGCCCACTGGCTTTGCCTAATCACATCTGGCCCAACCTCCACTGCCAGCCTGACTCAAGCCTCCTTCACTTAAATGCTCACTATTTCTCCACATTAACTTCCCACCGCCACCTCCAAGCTACCAGTATTGCCCACCCTCAAAATCAAATACATTTGGCCCATGAACAACGAGGGAGTGGGGCAATGACCCCTTGCACAATGGAAAACCTGTGCATAATTTTTGACTCCCCCAAAACTTAATTACTAATGGTCTACTGTTGCCTGGAAGCTTTGCTGATAATGTAAACAGTCGATTAACACATATTTTGTATGTTATGTGTATTATGTAGCGTATTCTTACCCTAAATTAAAGTCCTCCAGAGAAAAGAAAATGTTATTAAGAAAATCATAAGAGAAAATACACTTACAGTACTATTCATATTTGTTTTCCAATGTTTGTGTGTAAGTGGACATACACAGTTCAAACCAGTGCTGTTCAAGGGCCAACTGTATTATTTTATTGATTTCCAGGGCTTACATTATATATTTTACTTTGTATTTGCCACATTGCTTAGCATAAAATTACACTCTTAACAATGAGCTGGAAGATCTCTGTTTCTAGCCCTTGTCTTTCACCCCGGGATTAAGACCCCCTTTCCGACTGTCTGTGGCATCAACTGCACCCTACCCCACAGAACTGAGACCGGACTCATCCCCTGCCACCTCCCAGAGCCGCTCCTTTCCTAACACCCTCGTCCACAGCTGGACTCTAACCCCTCTTGGTTTTCCTTCCTTTTCGATCCTTTTCCCGAAATAACATCCCAGTGGATCTCACGGCGATCACACTCCTCAGCCTGGCTTTAGGTTTTCATACACTATAGAAAGTCTATGCCTGGGAGCTTCCAGAGGCGAAGCGTGTCTCCTAAATCACAGTTACATGCCCTGAGACCTACAGCCTCCTGACACCCAGGCCTCTGCCCCCCAGTGCTGCCCCTCTGCTGGGTCCTTTGCTGTCTGCAAACCTGTCCTCTAACATGAGTTTTCTGGTATGTACGTACGATTGTCTTCACTAAATCACGAAGATGCTTCAAATTATAATTGCTTTTGTCTACCAATCTGTACTGCATCGCTGTGTCCCAAAAATTATTTCTCTGTCCTGATAGCTACATTTTGGGTCTCACGAAGAGTGTTGTTGGAACACGTCTTCATTATTCGAATGATTTCTTGAGTCCCTTCCCTCGGCACTTTGTGAGACAGCATCTCCTTCCAGTTTGCTATTGTCTGTGGGTTAGTTTTTGTCTCAGCAGCTGAATCCAGAGATCCATGAGGACAAGGCTCTGTGTGATACCCTGTGTTACACTGAGGCGTAGTTAGGTGTTCCCAGAAAGTGCTCAGAAAATACTTGTTTGAATGGAATGTGTTATGTGTGTAACTTCTGTTGGTGTGTGTGTCTGAATTTGTGTGTGTCTCTAGATGTGTTCACCATACATGCTCTAAGAAGTATTCATCTACGTGGTCTGGGAGTCTGGGCTATCTTGGATATGTCCCCTGACCACCAGACCCATAACATGATAAAACAGTCAGTCATGTGCCCTAGAAGTCCATGGCTGGGACTGTCACAGGTAAAGGGCCTACCTGAGCGGCAGCCTGCAGTTACTTTTCTGTCCCACCTGCTTGGGGTCTTCTTTTTCCATCTAAATATGGATAATTAAGTTTTCTGTTAAACATAAATTGAAATGTGTATGTATGTATATGTGTGTATATTTGTGCTTATGTATGTATGTACAGGGTGGTGCAAAAGTAGGTTTACAGTTGTTCATATTGGAAAGTAACACAATAATTAACCAATAATAATACAAATAATAAATAATAAGAAGAATAAGCTCTGTGTTTTGTGTACTCGCAACTGTAACCCACTTCTGCCCCGCCCTGTATACACATGTATGTATATACATATGTGAATGCATGTATGTATATATGAAGGAAATACATGAAAATATAATAAATAGTAGTTATTTCTGCATGGTGGCTTTTTCCAAATTCTCTCTAATAATAACATTACTTTTATTAACAAAAAACCTTAATAGATATTATGTTTAAAGGATAGGAAGGGACACAATTATGAGGTGGTTGCTGAGGTCCACCCTTTGTGTGAAACAAGGACAAGGGAACAAGCAGGTGCCTTGCAGGGAGCAGGCTGTGCAACTGTCAGCATCTCAAGATGAGACAGAGTGACCAGAGGGTGCATTGGGGCCGCAGTGCAGGCTGGGCCAAGGTTGTGAGCACAGGAACCGGTAACTTTGTTTGTGAAGGTCAGGGGCCTTGGTCAGTGGAAGGAATGAGAAGGAGCATTTGGTTGGTGAAGGGTTGAGGGCGATAAGGAGATGAGGAAAAGCTTGAACAATACTTTCAGGTTCACGAAGAGGTTTCATGAAGACATATGCAGTGGGATAGAGAGAAAGAAGACCTGTTTCAACTTTGGTTTCAGTGCCTTGTGGCTCCAGAGGGAGGACTCTCCAGAGTGAGTCCATGTCAGACACTGGGCCCGGGTTAGGAGGACACAGAGGGCTTTCATTAAGGACGTGGGTGCAGTCACAGCAAGTTTGCAACTAGGAGGTGCGTCATTAGGGCAAGACCCATGTCTCCCCCACCGTCCACATCCCCCTCATCTCTCCCAGTCTAAGGGCAGAAAGAATGTTCTCTGGTAAGAACTTTTGATAAAGAGGCCATTTCTAACCTTTCTGAACTTGAAAGAAAGCAATTATATATGAAACAAGTATCTTCAAGGACATTTCTCCTACTCTGCCTGGTTTCATTGTTCTCTCAGTGGGTCCCTGAGCAGAGAGAGAAATGGAAAGAGAAAACATGGGAGATTGACTCTTCCTCTTTCTCGCTGTGGCTGATGTCCCTGGGGCACTGTGCTGGCGGCGGGGAGCCCCTCGCCTGTCACTGCGGAGGGAGCCCGGCAGAGCGTAGCTTTGCTCCTCCTAGAGGCCTTCCTCCTGCGCAGACTTCAGCGTGAGGAGCCGGGTCAGCAGGAGCAGCAGGCAGCCACAACTAGAAGCCAAAATGAAGCCCTTCAGGCAGAGTAGAGAGCATGAAAGAACAAATAAGTTCACAAGATCAATCCTTGAAATACAGCTAAACTGAAAATACATTTCATGGGATTTTTTATGTCTTTTACATATGGACAATTCAGTAGTTTTACTGTTCTGCACCTCAGCTTTAAAATTCTGTTGGCTACATCCCGGAAAATTTCCAGTCTGAGCTCTGGTTTGAAATCCGAGGTGGAGGAACACAAACAGCACACAAGTCCCCACCAAGGACACTGCCCCGCTACCCATCTAATGGGAGACACAGTCTTTTCTGTCAGAAGTCCCTGCTGTAACTGGGCAGGCCAAGTGAAGTGCAGAGGCCGCCTGCAAGGAAATCACTCATGGCATAAGCCATTGGCGGTAACAACTGCCTTCTGCCTTTCTTCCTAACTCCTAATACGAGCCTGGCATTCCATGTACAATCTCTCATTTGATCCTTTCAACAGTTCATCAAGGTAAGTGTCATTATCCTCATTTTGCAGAAAATGTCACTCAGAGAGGTTAAATATCTTGCCCAGGGTCACACAACCAGAAAGTGGCAGAGCTGAGACTTGAGCCCAGGTCTTTCCTTGGTGTCTGCTATGCACACTGCCTTCTGCTGGCTAAGTCCACTAAAGAGAACAATTGGACGATTCAGGCAAAGACACACAAAGTAACATTTAGGCCCAAAAGGTATAAGTCCTATTGTTTCCCCCTTCCTGACCCACTGAATGAAACACACCTGAATTAAAATTCCAAAACATTCTGTGCTCCCTGTGTTGCGTGTGGCAGTCGCTTGCTGCCTTCTGTGCCCCGCAGAGCAAGGCACGCGTCAGGAGTTTAGAGGAGGCTGTTTACTGTGTCTTAGCCGTTGGAGTAATCATTCAGGCCTGCCCTTGCCTCACTGATCCATCAGACAGAAATATGCAGAACATACACTCAGCTGAAGATACATTTAAAAACATAGTGCAAAATTGCCCCAAACTCTTTGTGGAACAAGAAAAAGCATAAATCTATAATACAATAAATATGTTCACTATTTGTGGCTATTTTTATTTCACTGGGTGTCCAATGATGTCTCTCGTGCACCCAATGTTGGCAGGACATCTCTGTGGAGCTCAGGAAACTCATGTTATGAGTGTCTACTATTAGAACGGGGCCCACGGTACACTCAACCAGTGTGTAAAGTAGTGATAGGAAGGGGTCTGTGCCTGAAGAGTGGGATGTGGGGGAGATCTCAGCAGAGACCCCTCTCCCTCCAAACAAAGAATGTCTGGTTAATAAAAGCCACTCCTGTCAAAGTGGGTCTCACCGATTCTTGCTCTTTGTGGAAAATGGCGAAGACGAGGGCTTTTGGACGCTATGTGCTGGCAGATGTGAAAATGCAGTTGAAACACTGCAGAGCTTAGGTTTCCCACTGATAGAATGGGTGGGACCTAGAAAAGGCCTCTGTGCTAAGGTTTCCAAACCAGGGAAATATTTCAAAAGGCTAATCCCAAGCCTACCTTGGCCTAGGAAATCACAATGCCAAAGATACAGGGTTAGTAGGTATGGACGATATATGTGGTTGCCAAGATAAGAGTTATTTTCTAAGTAACAGAAATCGTTAGTGTTTCAAAAAAATTTAATGACCCTCTTTTTTCACCCTTCCACTTAAACTTTTCCCACTAGCCCTTTCCTAGGCCAATTTTTTTTTTTAATATCTCAATAAGATTCTGAGTGACAGTCATTTCATCTGTGCATTGGTGCTGATTACTCTTTTCAGGGTACCACCTGGGCTCTGTACAATAATGGCTTCCTATGTAAAAGTGTCTAGATTTCCTCAGGGTTTTAGAGAACAAGTGTTCAGTTGGCCTGTATGTATTTATTTCTCAGATGTCTCACACACCAAACCATCATCAGACACATTGACAGGTACGTGGAGACAGTCACAACTCGAGGCTTAAGAGGAGAGGCGATCTGTATGCAAAACCCAATGAATATATACAATGAAGTGACTCAAACACTTCTAGCTGGGTCCTCAAGGGTAAGACGGATCCTCAAAGTATGTGAGGGGCGCTTCCCAAGACCTTTGGCATCCACAAGCATACAAACGTACAAATGTCTCTTCGCAGACGGATTCTCCTTTACAAGAGACAGCATAACTTAGTGGGTAAGCACAGCTTTGAGTCCAACCAGCCTCAGTACAGAGCTCAGCCCCTCCACTTGCCAGTTGTACGATCCTGGGCAGGATCTCTCAGTGCTTCAGTCTGCAAAATGGGGGTGATGGTATTGCCCCCACCATGAGGTGCATGCAAAGTGTGTGAAACGATGCATGCCAAACGCTCACAACTTTGCTTGGCATGTGCTAAACATTAGCTATTAATAATAAGGATAACAAAATGATGAATAAATTAGATATTAATAAAAAGGACAATAAAATATTTAAAAACCTGTTCTCCCCTTAAGAATTTTAACAACTGTATAAAGAATGTCAAACTCAGTATTTCTAAAACTATTAAATTCTGCCTCTAAAATAAATTCTACAGCTCTATAGCGCATCTATAAACTACACTGGAAATGATAATGAATTCTGCTGGAGGGGACTAGCTAATCCAGACAGCTGATGCCCACCCCGCAGAACCCCCATGAAATGACGCAACATGAAATTAGACCCTTGTTCCCTGTAACTATGAGCTCAGCGGCCACACTTCCTTCACTATGAGTGACTTCACAAATGCCTGTGTACGGCTCCTGGCTTTCTTCAGAATCTCATCTGCCTTCTGAATCCTAAGTATCCTCTGTCTTGCTCACAGCTCAGGGTAACCACAATTTGAACTTGGTACTGAAGTGTTTTCTCTCCCTTAACAAACAGTTTTTGCCCTGCTGGAGTTCTTAGTATGAGAGTTTCAAACTGTTTTTCTTGTTTCCATGTGGCAAGTGTGATGGAGCCTATGACATCACGAGCTGAGCCAGTCCGATGTGAGATCACACTCTATCTTGAACCTGTCTCTTGGCTAGGAACCACTCCTCCAATTCCACTAGAAGTGAACTTTCTTTGAGGGACCACTGTTCTTGAACAAGTAACAACTCATCACTTCAGACGGCCCAGTAGGGAGGCTATAATCGCACCAGATTACGGAAGCTGGGTCTGTGTCGCGGCCCATCATTTGTTCCCCCTCTCACTCAGTGGTCCATTCCCTCGACTGGCCTTGCAGCCTACATGAACCAGCCTCATGCCTCAGGAAAATCACAGATTACCACATGTCGTGGGCCCTAGAGACACTTGAAATAATAAATTTTAGGTCCATTACTGCTAAAGATCTACTACATAAATGGGTAAACTTTTCTAAGTTTTTCCCCCCAACTGAATGTCATAGCAAGACGTATTGGTAGGGCATGGGAACCCTAAAAGGGTTGAAACAGGAAAACAACAAAACAAAAAGGCATAAAATAAACATTAATGATCACTGCCACTAAGACCTCATATTTAATGCATCTCTATTTATATTATTCCTGGCTCTGCTCCTGTTTCCATGCCTGGGACCTTGGGAAGCCACGGCAGGTCCGTCCTACAGGCAACTAGTGCGAGAAACAGTGCGTGGATCTGAGCCCTAGGAAAGTCAGCCCAGGTAGCCAGTCAGCGGTCCTCATCTGGGTCCTGGGCCTGGTTGGCTGCTTCTGAGCATTCACACCAGGAAATGTGCTACAGAGCGCTGCCTACTCCATTACCTCTTCTACAAAATGATTGCGTATTTGCCACATTGCACTCTGTGCACTGGGTTGCTAGAAATACAATAGGTTGCACTGATGATTTCTGTTTTCTATAAAGGGCTACGTGATCTCATGCAAAGTTTTGCAAAGTCATATGCAAATCACAGAGCCCCGGCCCTTTTCTTAACAGGATGGCAACCTTGCTCCTCGGTGGCACCTGGGACCTGGAGATCCTTTCTCCACTTACGTTTAACGCGCAGCCTGGGACTTGTCCCTGCAGCTCTCCGGGTTAGCCGTGCCGCCGTTGAGACCTCCCACCTGGACTCCCATCACCCACCTCTCTTGAGACTGCTCTGGCAGGGCTGGTGTGGGGTGCAGCCTTTGGTCAGAGGGCAACATGTTTCAAGCAAAATCTGTCCACCCGGGCCACGGGCTCACCCCTCAGGGCTCCCTTGCTTCTCTGTTGGGTTCAATTCACGGTTGCCAGGCTTCTTTCCAAAGTCTAAAGTGGCGGGACGGTAGGGAACTATGAGAGGCCTCATGACCCAAGGTACTCCCCCCAGCTCCCAATCTGAACACCAGGTACCCCAGGCCCTCACTGCCCTAGAGGCCCCCAGTGTGAGTGGGCAGGTTCATTAGAGGGAGATACTTGTCTCTGGAGTTTTTCTCCAGGTTGAACACTTCTATTGTCAGTGGCCCTCAATCTGGAAAGTCCCATTGTTCCAGTCTAGCCTGCCTGCCCCACATCATGAGAAAGAGGGAGGAGGAAGAACGACTGGTTTATGGTAGAGAAGAAGAGGGTTAACTCTAGCTATTCCCAAACATTGGGCACAGACACTTCCCCAACAAATGTTCTATCTGCTTCAGCCTACCCAGGTTTTGTCAAGATTTTCTAGTTTCCTTCCTAATCTCGCTCATTCCTGAGGTCTCTGGTTCAAAGCCCAACCTCCCAGCCTTCCATTGCTTCCAGATTATCCTGTTAGGGGGTGAATGGGAAGTAGGAGAAGAAATAAATGAAACACTCTGGCAACATGTTGATCATTGAGACTAGATGGTGTATACATGGGCATTCATTTTACCATTCTTTCCACTTTTGTATATGTTTGCAATTTTTCATAATAAAAAGTTAAAGAATAAAAAAAGCCCTTCAGCTTCTGAGACACTTAAGAGAGTGCCCAACCCCTAACACAGAGTTTCCTGGGAACCACACACTAAGGCAAGAGGCAAAGATGATTCCATTACATATATATATGTATATTCATTTTCTAATTTTTTAAGTCCCACTGCTTTATTTTCAATAGACTAAACCTTATTTCTAAGAGATCCCAAAGTTGGGCTTCTTTCCCCCAACTGGGTTATGGGGGAGGGCTGGGGAAAGGGTTCCTTAAAATCCTGAAAGTTTACACTTCTATGTATCTCACAATCTTGTTGTGAGGATGGGACTTGTTCAGTGTTCTGAACTTTGAGGAGGAAATGCGCTCTCAATTCAAAGTGTCATTCTCTGGAATTGCACCTGGCTCAGGAAAGGACTGTCTTTGTACTTGAATTAAATCCAATGGAGAACCTTAACACGGGCATTTGCATGACTGAGAATTGCTGCTGTCTTTTTTCCGTATGTCACTTTCTTGAATGTGTTCTAATAAAATGATTCTAAAGCAGGCTGTTGATATACAGTGATTTATAAATACTTTCTATTGAGTGCTGAGGCCCTTAATTTTCTACCAGGAATCCATCCCGTCCCATTTTCTGGGAAGCCCTGTCTGGCTGGGGACAAACGCCATCAAGCGTCCATCTGGCGCGATGGCAGCACCACTGCAGTTACAATCACTAATAAGAATTGCGTCAACCACAGCACTTTTGTCTTCTGGTCGCCTAGCAGCAGAACTTACTTTCCAGAATAAAGATGGCCATATGTAGTGGACGAGTGTGGTGAAGAGTAGGGGGAGTGGAGGAGGCAGGGCAGGAACAGGAGTGTAAGTCAATCTGCCAGAGAACAGGGGAGGAGCAAGGTGGAAGGACAGACAAAAGCACCAAAGTTCAAATTCTGTCTGTTCAGTGATACATCTCAGCACGTTAAAAGGGTAGTTAATGGTTAAATTTTATTTACAAAATTGCACCATAGCAAGTTACAACTCTCAAAATCTCATTAAGCAAACTGGAAGCAAAAGGAGAAAATACGTATTTCCAAATGTAGTTATTTCGAGAAGCACTTTTTATCTCAGTCTTTATCCCCCTTCAGCCAGACAGGTGAGGGCACTGCCATGGGCTAGCCAAGGTCTTTGGAAAAGGAGGTTTCCTAGAAACCTTACAAAGGGGCAGGGAAGGCAGAACCAGACAAGGAGGCTTCCATTCACCGATCACCTTTCTCAGACCAGAGGCTGGGAGAGCACTTGGTATACATTATCTTCTCTAATCTTCACAACCATCCTGAGAGGCAGGCAGTACTGTCTTCCTTTGCCAGATGAAGAGCCTGAAACTAAGGGAAGTAAATAACTTGTACAGACTCAAAAAGCTAGAAAATAGCGATTTGTGATTCAGCTTCAGTCCCTATCCCCAAACCCATGCTTTCTCAAAGCACGGAGCTGATGGCCCACTGCCCAGTCGACTCTCCATTGCACACTGCCATGTCCTCACTGTAGTGAGCTGGGCAGCCTCTCTGTGCCCAGGGTTGGGAGAGAGGTCAGGCCAGTTCAGGCTCTTCTTTGTGTGGCTGGCGATCCCTTCCGGGCCATTGCGACCCACATCCATGTCCCTGGGACTTCATTGTGTAGAGCACAGGCTAATGAGGCTGAGATCACCATTTGGTTTTCATAGGGATGTGCCCACTCATCAAATATTTGAATGCCTGCAATGTAAGCATTATGGATTAGGAGGGGAAATACGTAAAGATTCAGCCCCTGTTTTCATGGAGCTTACCAGCAGAAGGACAAACATCAATCAGGTAACACATGAATGACTATGTAATTACAACTGGAAGGGACCTTAGAGATCATTGAGATCAACAGATGAAACGGGATCCAGAAATGCTACACAGTTTTCCCAAGCCCATACAGCAAGCTAGGGGCAGGATGCAGACTGGAACTCAGAACTCGTGATTTTTCTTCATAGACAACTTTTTTTCCCACCATGTCACACTCTAATCTGTCGCATACCCCTAGACTGGCCCCTAGACTGGACCAGTATACTATCCCCATACCTAAGAAAAACCACATGGCATATTCTGTAATGATAAACAGTACAATGAACGAAACCCCTGAGGATGGCATTTACCAAGCCTTGTTTGCAGAGTCATTTCAGAGCCCAAAGTAGGAACGGAGAGGCAAGGCCCCCGTGCGGTAGCAGCAC